>ML661893.1:8627406-8788045 GCA_007570785.1 Antilocapra americana
GTCTGAGTGTCTCTCTCCGGGCGAGGGAGGCTGTGGGGCGCGGTCCGCGAACCCCCTCCTCAGGGCTGATCTTCCAGAGGCTCCCATCCTCAGAAGATAACTTCCGAGGGTCCTTCTGTCCGAGACCGAGGGCTCGCCTGGCTTTCTGACTCCAGCCCTGGAGCGCTACAGGGTGGGTTAGAGAGTCGGAGAGAAAAGGAAAATAGAGAGGCCCCACACTGAATGTCTCTGAGCCAGGGTAATACGGAGATTATAAGAAGACTGCCTCTCAGGTGTGCTGTGCAGATAAAATATGATGATCTGCGTGTTGGACACCTAGCACATTCCCCAACTCTAGGCAAGTACTTAATGAATGTCAATAGTATCCATTAAAGAGGTAGAAGCATATTTGGTAGAAGCCATATTTATTGTTGTTCGACTCAAGTTGAGGCATAAAGAAGTTACCAAAGATTGAAGTTCAGTTCTGTTTGCAAATTTGCTGCCTTTCCCACTATATAGTTTTAGGTAAAGATTATTACTTGGCATAAATGTATTTCTCAGTAATGGAGGATCAGGCTTTGGCAGGGGAGATGGATGACAGAATAGGGAACTTAGAATAATCCATACCACAATGGCTAAAAATAGAAATGCCACTATCTTCTGCCAGACAAGGTTGCATTCCTGGTACCCTTTCATCCACACGGAAAGACTAAGTGCTATGTCGTATCCATCGCAGCTGTTAGGTATTTAAGATACAAAGATGAAGTCAATACAATCTCTGAACTCAAACATTCACATACAAACATACACTCATACTCAAAATCATAACAATAGAAGGCAAAGATTAAGGTTCTAGATTCTTGAACACTACTTCTTATTTGCAGAAAAATGTCTGGTGCTGTATTCAGCTTTGGATCCTAGATAGTTCACATATGGTTTGGACAAATCACTTAACCTCAGGTGGCCTCTGCTTCGGTATCTGTAAAATGAAGCTATCTCCCCTTATAGAGATACCGTGACTGATGACAAAAGAAAGAAAATATTGCCACTCAATCCTCAGAAGCATACTAGGATGCAACAGAGGAAGAAGGCAGCAGACAGCAGTCTGTCTTGTTAAAATAAAGCCTCCACAAGAAAGAGTTGGGATTCAACTCATATAATTTTAAAGTTGGAATGGGAGACTCTTTGAGGTCATTTTTTGCAGCCTCAGCTCCACCTAAAAGTTTGAGATAATAGGAAATGTTCAGTTTAGTCTCTTCTCGAACCCTTTAACTTCACTCCCAAAATACAAATAATAACTAAAGTTGTTCATACCTCCATACAGTCTCTGAAAGGAAGTCTGCAGAATAAAGTTCTAAGTGAACTTATTTTGAGATCTGAAGTGTTTTTGTTTTTTTAATGTTAAGCTAATCTGAAAAGCAAGTATCGGCTGCTCTTCACATACGAAAGTAACACCTTTTCAGGTTTTCTTCAAAATAATGACAACTTCCCGGAACAAATGGTCCAAGTTAGGAGTGCATAATTTGATCATGATGTTGAGTGAAGCCAAGTCCACATATGTGTTTTGAAACTGTGATCTCATCAGCGTGAAACCTAACCAACAGAAATACACTCTTCCTTAAAACAGATTGGAGAATAAGCGGGGGGGAAAGAATATAACTGCCTGACTTTAAAAAGACTGGTTCCAGCAAATACACAAGCAATATTTTAGACATAGCCATAAAAAACAAAAGAGGTCTACCCTTGCCTACCCCTACAGTCCTACTTCGAGCAACCTGCTTAACTATGTTGTATCATTCACAGTGTGATGCTCGTTGCGTGTGTTGTATTATGCATATTGGCACCATCCTTACTATGTTTGCTATGCATTATGCAACAGATCTCTTGGCAAAGGAATAGTGTAATTTGTAAGCCAGTAATTGTCAACCTTTTATCTTCCACCTAGGAAATCCATTTTTCAAACGACGTCTCTGTTGCCTTTCCAAAATATGCAACAGATACAAGCAATATCAAACCCAAAAACACTTAGGTGTTAAGTTCAAAAACTCTTATTATTTAAAAAGCAATCAGTCAGAGATTTCAGTAACATGTCAGTGGTCTCTAGAGTGCATTCTAATGTTTTTCTAAATAGTTTTCTATATGCATACATGGAATTTATTGAACTCCCTGAAGCAACTTGTGGGGAAAGAGTTTGAAAAGCCTAGTTATGACAAAGAGGAACAGGTTTTAGAATCAGGCAGAGCAAGGTGTGAAGGAGGTACCTACCAGCTGCATGCTCATGAGATAATCACTTTACTTCTCTGAGGATATTCACTTCATATATATGTTAGAGATAGAAAATCCACTTTCAGGATTGTTGTAAGGATTAGAGATAAAATTCTGAAAGTGCTTGGCACATAGCAAATATTCAATAGGTAAATGGCAATGTGGTTATAGTTATGCTTGGCTCCATCACCTCCTCTGTCCCTCTTCCATCACTTTCTGACTATACCCCATGGGCCTGTGTGAATGAGTGGATGGGAGGGTACCATATTACTTATTCATGCTGATGATGTGACTGATTCTTTTTCTAAAAGTCTGCTTCCTCCTGAGAGGAGGGGGATAGAATAAAGGCAAGGGATACTGGGATTTCTAAGCACAATTATCCTTGGAGATGAATAATTAGTTAATTTAAAAACAGACTCACCTGCCTTAGAAATAGCTGTACTTTTCAAAGAATGATAAATAGAGGAAAGCTCATTCAGAACATCTCATACCATTTTACAGTGATTCAGCAGTCACTTTGGTGTAGCCATTGTTTGTAGAAGGCATTTTTCACAACTAAATCCAAACATGTCATACTTATAGACTGAAATGAATCCTACTGAAGGCATCTGCAGATGGAGAAAGCAGGAAGAGAGAAGGGCAAAAACCAAATAACAAATGGAAAGATTTATCTCAAGGACTTGAGAAATCAAAGCTGGGAAATTCAGGAATGCTCTGAAATACCACTTTCATTGCCAGTGCAGTTTTTCCCTTGCCTTTTGAGTTATCTGCAAGATATTCATGGAGGAGGGAATCATTTTTCATTCATCTTGGTAACCCTCAGTAGCTAGCACAGGCTATGGCATTTGGAAGGTGCTCAATAAATGTTTGTTAAATTTAATTGCAGGAATGAGAGTGTTTGCTTAGAATGGCACAAAATAGGCATGTTAAACTTATGATTACCAGGGGAGAAAGGGGGGGAGATAAATTGGGAGATTGGGATTGACATATACACACTAGTATATAAAAAATGGATTAACAAATAAGAACCTTCTCTATGGCACCTGCTCAATACTCTGTAATGACCTATGTGGGAAAAGAATCTAAAAAAAGAGAGGATATATGTATACGTAAAACTATTCACTTTGCTGTATAGCAGAAACTAATACAACATTGTAAATCAGCTATACTCCACTATAACCCCATAAAAAGTATTTAAACAATGTGTCCATTCTGGACATTTTATTTAAATGAAATCATACTTTACCACAAAAAGGAAACTGACAAGGTGATGCCAAATGAGTGTTAGTTGGGAATATAAGGTGGTTGATTTCAGTTTAGTTCTCGAAACATTGAGTTATCCATACTGTCAACTAAAAAAAAAAAAAAAGTGAAGTTGCTCAGTAGTGTCCGACTCTTTGCAACCCCATGGACTGTAGCCTACCATGCTCCTCTATCCATGGGATTTCCCAGGCAAGAGTACTGGAGTGGGTTGCCATTTCCTTCTTCAGTGTATCTTCCCAACCCAGGGATCAAACCTGGGGCTCCCACATTGTAGACAGACAGTTTACCATCTGAGCCACAAGGGAAGTCCAATGCCCAACTTAAGCAAAAACAACAATACAGTATATTAACACATATATATATATGGAATTTAGAAAGACAGTAACGAGAACCCAACATGCAAGACAGCAAAAGGAACGCAGATGTATAGAATAGACTTGTGGACTCTCTGAATGAGGGAAAGGGTGGGATGATACGGGAGAATGGCATTGAAACATGTTAATTATCATATGTCTAATCAATCGCCAGCCCAGGATTGATTCTCGGGGCTGGTGCATCGAGATTTCCCGGGGGGAGGGAGGAGGGAGGGAGGAGGGAGGGGGGTTCTGGAGGGGGAGCATATGTAAACCCATGGTGATATCATGGCATTGTATGACAAAAACAATAAAAGGGAGGAAAAAATAAATAAATAAATAAATGTTGAGTCTTGTGTTTTGCTTGGCAGATGAAACTGAGAACTTAAGCCTGGGATGCAGCTTCTCAGACAACTCTGAGGGACTGCTCTGAAGAGATAAGGCAGGAGCCGTGATATAAAGGAGTTTTTGCCATAAGACCAGGTATGTGAGTGCTGAATTGTTTCAGTCGTGTCCAACTCTTTTTGGCCCTATGGACTGTAGCCTGCCAGCCTCCTCTGTCCATGGGTTCTCCAGGCAAGAATACTGGAGTGGGCTGCCATGCCCTCCTCCAGGGGATCTTTCCAACCCAAAGACCAAACTCGTGTCTCTTATGTCTCCTGCATTAGCAGGCAGGTTCTTTACCACAAGAACCATCTGGGAAGTCTACAAAGACCAGGTAGTGAAACTTCATAAGATTACTGTTGGGGCTTCCCTGGCAGCTTGGTAGTAAAGAATTCCTCTACCAATGCCGGAGACAAGGGTTCAATCCCTGGTCTGGGAAGATCCTACATGCCTCGGAGCAACTAAGCCCCTTCACCACAACTATTAAGCCTGTGCTCTAGAGCCTGGGAAAGCCAACTATTGAGGCCATGCTCTGCAACTACCGAAGCCCACACACCCAGAGCCTGTGCTCTGCAACAAGAGAAGCTGCCACAATAAGAAGCCGAAGCACTGCAACGAAGAGTAGCTCCCGCTCTTCACAACTAGAGAAAAGCCTGGGCAAAAACAAAAATACTCAGCACAGCCAAAAATAAATAAGTGAATAAATAATTTTTTTTAATTTTAAGGAAGGATTACTGATAATTAAAGAAAGCCTGACACCTCGAGTTCATGAATTTAACACTTTTCTATGTATGGAAAGATGCAAGAGTCTCAGCTCATTGAAATCACTCCTTTGATATGTGCCTCAGCTATCTGGGGCCAGAATCCTGCTTTTCTCCATCCTGAATCCCCTCAGGGTGCACGTGTGGGGGTGGCTGCCGTGGCTGAGGGCTTGCCAGCCTGTTTGTCTCCATCCTGAGTTCCCTAAGGGCTCACAGTCTGGGGTGGCTGTAGTGCCTGATAGCTGTAACATCCTCTGTTTACTGATTTGCCAGGCAACATTTTTCATTCACGATGCTATTAGTGACCTTTGCATTTGGTCAAGTCCCAGAGAAATCAACTCACTGCAAAAAATAGCCTTTCTTAACTCATCACTGCAAAGAGGTCATTCAAGCACCCAATGCCCAGTCAAAATGGACTGAAAAAAAAAGAAAAGAAAAACCATTAGAAGAAACATCCCTGGAAGAGGAAGAGATCACAAAGTTTTTAGTTTCAAAATTGCACTGACACCAGTTTCCTTAATTATTCACATCGATGCCTGTGGCCAAACTAACAAAACTGACGATGACTCCCAAACGTATTCACATACATTTAATTCTTACAATCCAGAACTGTTGGCCTTGTGGGGAGAATAAAAGAAACTCTGAGATTTTATTTAATCACCAAGAGATCACACCAAGCTTGTCTGATCCCAAAGCCCGCTTTTAATTACACCAAACTTATTTACGCATAGTTCCTTTTGTTAAATATCCTAGGCCTCTATCTGATATTTGCTCACTCAGAGCAATAACACATCCCTAGCAGAGATCACCACCGTATCCCCAATCCTAGTTCTGTACCAGGCACAGAGAAAGCATTCTGTAAGTAAGTAGGTGTCAAAGGTTTGTTAAAAGGTACAAGTGAGTGAATAAATGAAAACATGAAAAGATGAACAAACTACCACCTGGGACAATGGTGTATCCAGAGATTTTAGCTGGGTACAGCAGAATCTGATCTCCTGTGTGTCTCTAATTGTCTTTACTCCTGAAATGTTGGTTCCTAATGGAAGACTGATTTCAAGGATGAAAAGGGGTTCTAAAGAGGTAAAATAAAAAGGCTTTCATAATAATATCAGAGAATTGACCCTTCATGAAGCCACAAGGATGAGTAATATAGAGTTATATGTTTATGTTCTAGAATTTTAGTTTTTAAAAATAAGAAACTGCTTTGGGGATAAAGCTAACTATCCCAGTTTTTTGTTTTTTGGGTTTTTTTTTTTTTAAGTACGTAGATGGTAAAAAATATATATATATGATTCACTTTTTAAAAATCTTGACAAGGTACCAGGCAATTCTAATCCAGTCATTTTATGCATCAGTCACTCTGCATCTTTTCCAAAAATGTGTGTGGAGTTGGAAGGCCTGGTAATGATTGACCTATACAGACACACACATGGGGCACAAGATTTAAGGAGCCAAAGCATACAATTCAAACGTGAGTTGGGAGACATCATTCTTATGCTGTATAATGCAGATGTGCATAACTGCTGCCAAGGAAATCTCATGTTACCTTTATAGACAATGATCTGAGCCTCAAGCACATCTCCCAATTACCCTAGGGTCTCTCCAAATGACAGGCTGGTTTGCAATGTGTCGTTCCAAAGCCTGCCAGAGGACACCAGGCAATTGTTTGAAAATGCAACCAGTGTCGTATATATTCATGATAAATCTGGTTTCCATTCCATTCCATCAGGAAAAAGAATGTCTATGACATTAAAAAAAATATTTATGTATTTGATAGAAACTGGATTGAACCTGATGCCTCTTGACCAACCCCTTGAATTTTTCATATATGTAAATGAGATCTTGAGAGTTGTTACATACTGCTACTCTGTTATAGTACCATCCTATTGAACACAGAGGCTAAGATTACCCCTAGATAGGATATTAAATAAAATTATAAATTTAGATGGAAAATTAGAGAAAGAACTATGGATGGAACAGAGATGGGATTCTAATTTGCACCAAAGACAGTAAGAAAATGCATTTCTCGTATTGCCATTTTGCCCAAGGACATTTGTACATGTAAGTCTAAAGAAAGAAAGAGAAAGTAACTGTCCAATGAAAGTGACCAAGGGGTTGGAGCCCGGTTTGAGAACATCAGTGCTTTGCCACTGGCTAATAGAGTCCAGAGAGAGTCCTTTCCCAGAAGCCCAGTGAGTTAATGACAGCTAAGGTTGTTGGAGTTCAACAAAAAAAAGCTTTTGAAATCGTAGTTCTATTCCAAGTCTCTTATAATCATTTATTTACTCAAATATTTACATGTCCATTTGTACACAGAACTATGTCAGACACTAGAGGCCGCAATGATTAATGAGACCAGAGTTGCCCTCAACAAGCTGATAATCCAGTAGGGCAACACAGTTTACTCTGTGTCCAAATTGGAGATAGGTAACATATGCACCAAGGAGAGTGATGGCTGCTTTTAAGAGAAGTGGAGAAAGTTCTATGAGAAAGACACAGAGCTAACC
The DNA here is from genome assembly GCA_007570785.1 of Antilocapra americana. Lineage (NCBI taxonomy): Eukaryota > Metazoa > Chordata > Mammalia > Artiodactyla > Antilocapridae > Antilocapra > Antilocapra americana. The sequence goes on from ML661893.1 coordinate 8,634,919, forward strand.
AAAAGGAAGTCATTTTGAAACTCTAAGGAACATCTTGTCTAGCACAAAGTACCCATTAATAAATTATTGATGGGCTCAAGAAAGTGCCTCCTTGCATCACTACATATTTACTGGGCATAAAGTCAGAGGCATCCATTTAGAATTCATTTAGAACTGCCCCAAACCAGGCTGATTCATTAGTCTTGATGCTCTCAGAAATATTTCTGTAAGCCCATTACAGCTCTAGTCCACACAGCTAATTTTTATTTGATTCTCAGCCAATGACGACTAAGAGCCATTTGAGTGGTCCTCCCCAGGTATTTACTGACTCCACCAGGTCCCTCTTTCTGCCATTACTTGTGTGCCACTGAACACGTGGGTTCAAGACAGCTTAAAAAAAAGAATGTAAGCGATGGTGCTGAGGATTCTACCAAAGATCAAGGGAGATACTGGATGGCAGAAAGGAGGCCTCACTACAACAGCCCCAAGTGCCTTCAAGGAGACAGTCTAAGAAACCCAGGTCAACAGACAATCGTCTGGTGGAAATCCTTTGACATTTTGAAGGGCAGCACAAGCCTGATTGCAGCGGAGAGAGATTGTCCAACAACAATATGAAGGATAAATAGAGGAAATCTATGGCCAGAGGCATATCGCAACTTCAGGGGACTTCAGGAGAAAGAAGAGCAATTTCCAAAGTATATCAGTAGCACATCCTCAAGGATGTGCAGTAATCACATAGAGCACCCATTTAGTTATCGTGATTTTTCCAGGAACAGATTCCCACAATAATTTCAGGTTGGGGAGTAGAGGCAAAGGGTGATGTAAAACACTATTTCTATTTCAGATACCCCAGGAAGCCTGTAATTAAGGATATCCAGGAGGATATTCACTTTTTGTAAGCAATAACTTACAGAGGATGAGATGGTTGGCTGGCATCACAGATTCAATGGACAAGAATTTGGGCAAACTCCAGGAGATGGTGAGGTACAGGAAGCCTAGCAGTCTATGGGGTCAGGAAGAGTCAGACATGACTTGACAACTGAAAAACAAGAAGCAATAGCAGTTCTTCAAGGCAATTGTATAACACAGAGGAGACGGAATAAAAGAACACGAGGAACTTCTGTTCAGTACAAAAGGACAATCTTATGAGTAATTTTGGTCACCCTGAATTACTGCAAATAAAACTTGCCTGGTTTATTAACCTACCATTCACAATTTGGGGATGGAAAGGGAAAGAAAGCTACAAATCAATCTACAGCTTAAGCTAAAAATGACTACTTCCTATGCTGGAAAGTGTTCATGCACCATGGTTAACAGTGGCAGCTTTAGGATCAGGCAGTTCTGGGACCAGATCCCAGCTCCACCTCTCACCAGATGAGAAAGTTGCATTACTCTTCTAGTCACGATGCTCACGTCTATAAAACAGGAAATAATTGTAGTTCCTTATAGGATCAAACATGAGAATACATATCAAATATTTAGTGCATCACCAGCTCATAGTACTCAACAAATGTAGCTTTGGAGTTTTTTATGTATTTTTTCCATAAGGGTTTTAGATTATCATCTCCCTAGAGTAGAGGCACATGGTTAATATCATTTTTGTTGGCCAGTCCACGTTCTGTGTCCCCTTAAAGACTGAGAGGGCAGAAATCAAGGCAATCACACAGATTCTCTTCAAGAGTGTAGAGTCACCTTTGTTTATTCATGCTTTTATTTCCCATATTCTGGGAGGTGGGTCATAGAGGATCCCACTTTGGTTTATGTCGGAGAGTGTTTTGCCTATGTTATCCTCTAGGAGTTTTATAGTTTCTGGTCTTATGATTAGATCTTGATCCATTTTGAGTCAATTTTTGTGTATGGTGTTAGAAAGTGTTCTAGTTTCATTCTTTTACAAGTGGCTGTCCAGTTTTCCCAGCACCACTTGTTAAAGAGATTGTCTTTTCTCCATTGTATATTCATGCCTCCTTTGTCAAAGATAAGGTGTCCATAGATGCGTGGATTTATCTCTGGGCCTTCTATTCTGTTCCATTGATCTATATTTCTGTCTTTGTGCCAGTACCATACTGTCTTAATGACTGTGGATTTGTAGTATAGCCTAAAGTCAGGTAGGTTGATTCCTCCAGTTCCATTCTTCTTTCTCAAGATTGCTTTGGCTACACGAGGTTTTTTGTATTTCCATATAAACGCACGAATAAACAAATGGGACCTAATTAAAATTAAAAGCTTCTGCACAACAAAGGAAACTATAAGCAAGGTGAAAAGACAACCTTCAGAATGGGAGAAAATAATAGCCAATGAAGCAATGGACAAACAATTAATCTCAAAAATATACAAGCAACTCCTGCAGCTCCATTCTAGAAAAATAAATGACCCAATCAAAAAGTGGGCCAAAGAACTCAACAAACATTTCTCCAAAGACGACATAAAAATGGCTAACAAACACATGAAAAGATGCTCAACTTCACTCATTATCAGAGAAATGCAAATCAAAACCACAATGAGGTACCACTTTACACCAGTCAGAATGGCTGCCATCCAAAAATCTACAAGCATAAATGCTGGAGAGGATGTGGAGAAAAGGGAACCCTCTTACACTGTTGGTGGGAATGCAAACTAGTACAGCCACTATGGACAACAGTGTGGAGATTCCTTAAAAAACTGCAAATAGACCTGCCATATGACCCAGCAATCCCACTGCTGGGCATACACACCGAGGAAACCAGAATTGAAAGAGACACGTGTACCCCAATGTTCATCGCTGCATTGTTTACAATAGCCAGGACATGGAAGCAACCTAGATGCGCATCAACTGACGAATGGATAAGAAAGCTGTGGTACATATACACAATGGAATACTACTCAGCATTAAAAAAAAAATTCATTTGAATCAGTTCTACTCAGGTGGACGGAACTGGAGCCTATTATCCATAGTGAAGTAAGCCAGAAGGAAAAACAACAATACAGTATACTAACGCATATATATGGAATTTAGAAAGACGGTAACGAGAACCCTGCATGCGAGACAGCAAAAGGAACGCAGATGTATAGAACAGACTCGTGGACTCTGTGGATGAGGGTAAGGGTGGGATGATATGGGAGAATGGCATTGAAACATGTTAATTAACATATGTGAAATCAATCGCCAGCCCAGGACTGATGCTCGGAGCTGGTCCACCGAGATGTCCCAGTAGTGGGGAGTCGGGAGGGAGGAGGGAGGGAGGTTCTGGAGGGGGAGCATATGTAAACCCATGGCGGTTTCATGTCATTGTATGGCAAAACCAATACAATAAAGTAAAGAAAATTTTAAAAATAATAATAATAAACAAAAAAAAAGAGTGTAGAGTCTCCTACTGACAGTTGTTTTGGGTAGGTCAAAGGGCACCATATGGCAGGTAATAATGATATTTGTCTGGATAACACACTCTCCACTTGCTGAATTGTCAGCGTCACCATCTCTGGCCTCATGAAGCTCTAGCCCTTGCTCTTCATTTATCACATGTCACTTGTCCCAGCATGATTTCCTGCACACAAGATGTTTGGACAAAAATCTGCACATCTTTTAAGTTCTGTTTTCCCCCCATACCCTTCCCCTGTTGACCTGACTCAGTCTCAGTGAACTGTCACCACTATGCAAATGACTTCCAGTTTGGTTTCCAACTTATATATACCTGCTGGGCATCTTAAGATAGATCTGCCAGAACATCACATTCAAGTTCAAAGCCAAATATCCGTTTGATACTCCTATTCATTATATTCTATCATATTCTCTGAGTTAATAGCATCAGTGGCCTTTCTCTAAACCCAATTATTTTATCTATCCACTTTACAATAAATCTTCCAGGTATCTCTTCTTTTTCATTTCCATTTGTCCTACCTTTTCTTTACCTTTTACCCAAATCAATTTGTTCAACAAATAATTACTGAGATCTACCATTGACTAGGTACAGCATTCTGTTGTCAGCTCTGTGTGTTGGGAACCTAGAGATGAACAGGTAAACATGGTTCTTTTCCTCATGGAACTCTCATTCTAGGCAAGCAATGCAGATTTTAAACCGGTAATTAAATAAGAAAAATCATTTCAAATGATGACATGTTACGAATAAATTAGAACTTGGTAATATGAAAAAAAATGTCTTGGGCAGAGGATGGGAAAGCAAAGAGCAGAGGTTTGGACTCTGAGTAAGTGATATGTGAGCTAGGGCAAGAAGCCAATCGTGTGAAATTCTGGGAATAGCATATTCTAGGTGGATGGAATGATAAGAACAAAGGCTTGGATGTCTGAAGTTAGACTATGCTTGGCATGTTCAAAAAACCAAGAAAGCCAGTGAGTTGCAGCAAAAGTGAGAGTGTAGGTCTGAGAAACACACAGGGGCAGGTCAAGCCATACAGAGGATCATGGACCAGGGTAAGAGTGTAGATTTCATAATAAGTATTACAGGAATTCATTGATGGGTTTAAAGTTAGAAGAGGCATGGTCTAGTTTCTGTGTGTGTGTGTGTATGCTTGCATGCTCAGTCATGTCAGACTCTGTAAACTCCTGGACTGCAGCCTGCCAGGCTCCCCTGTCCGTTGGATTTCCCAGGCAAGAATACTGGAGTGGGCCTTGCATGAGGGAAGATAGCAGCATCCAGGTGGAGGTCTTGAAATCAGATCTGCAAGGCGTTGGTGCGGGGGCCCACAAAGGTTCACCCCAGGTGGCTGCAGGGCCCTGAAATGCAGGGCACAAGTGGGGCATGTGATCCATGGGGAAGCCAGAGCCTCCTCCCCCGGACAGGGTATGTGAGATTCCGGGACTGGAGTCCATTACCTTCACAAGGAAGATGCACTCTATGTCCAGGCTGGCATGGCCAGTCTTCCCATCCTGGACCCTGACTGGATGTACCTCTTGCCCCTGCTGCATGAGCACCTGCTGTACAAGGACCAGGTCTGCTACATCTTCCACCAGTGTTGCCGCCTCCTCGAGGGTGTAAAGCAGGCTGTCTGGCTTAACAAAACCAAGTTAATAGAAGGCCTTCCTGAGAAAGTGCCTAGCCTTACTGGTGATCCAACAAACCACCCAGAAGATCAAGATGAACCTGTTCTGAATGCAATCTCTCACGCTCCTCTCTGGCGGGAGACATCCCTAAGAGAGAGACCTACTGCCCAGTCATTGTGAACAACCTAATGCAGCAGTGTAAATCCCAGATTCTCAAGCATCCTTTTCTGACCAGGCAGATCTACACCCCAAACAATTTGTGATCCACCACCTTGAAATAAGAGTCAGGTCCATGGAGCACAAGTGAATGCCAAGGATCCTCTGCCTCCCATTGTCCCCTGAGAGGAGGTGTAAGCTACTGAAAATCATGTTCTTGTTAACTTCTATCCCATATCTCCCACCATTAGTCTTTAGGAGTGCAATGTTTATGATGTGAACAATGACACAAGATGTCTGGAGGGCTATATTTACCCTTATCCCCACACCCAGTATTTGCTGGAGTCTGCCAACTTAGAACCACACTACCTTCAGCCAGATCAGTTGTGGGCCAAGATGATCCTGCCTGCCTTTGGCAATGTGCTGGCTCAAGCTCAGTTCCTGTATGTGAATGACCCTAAGGTTTTGGAGCAGCCAGTAGTCATGTAGAGCATGGGCACCCACGGACGTGTCTTCCTGGTGCTACAGCTGAACACCACAGATCTGGCCTCCGAGGAGGACGTCGAGAATCGAGCCTGGATGAACTCCAATCAGCTCCTGCATTGGCACTTTTGTTGTGTTCTAGTGATCAAAAAGAAGGTGGTTGTGGACCCTATTGGGCCAACTTGTTCCCAGCCAGAGACATTCAGGAAGTTTTTAGCTCTGTATTTTCATGGTGCTGTGTGACCCAAGGACTGTCCTGAGGCCCGGAGCCCCCAGGCCCCTCTCTTCCTGAAGATTCTGGAGTCTGGGATGTGCCTGGGGCTTGTCTGGAGCTGCAGAACTCCTTTGTCTGGGGATATTGCCCACAATAAAGAGTCTTTGGGTGCACTGGAGCCTGTGTTTGTTATGAGGGTGCTGTCAGAATGGGACACCCACAGTTGCACACAAGCCCTTGCCCTGAGCCTGCTAATGTTCTCCCTCCTTCCAAGGTTTTTCATCTCAATTCATTCAACACAAAGCTGACAGAGTCATCCTTCTAAAGATGTCATCTTTTGCCTGAATATGTCAATTGGTTCCTCGCTGTTCATAAAATAAAGTTCAGATTCCTTGGTATAGACTCAAAGTCTTATGCTTTTACTACTTTAGAGAGATACATAGAGGGACTTAGAAGGAAAGGATAAAACAGTTACAAAGCAGTTCACACAATACTATTCACAAAAAGTGGTGCTGGCTGTTGATGTGTGAAGAACTGACATTCACAACTCTTTAACTGTTCTTACTCTGAGAGGATGTGCAGTAAGTGCAAGAGTCACAGGGCGTCAACCAGTGGTTATGTTTTAACTTCCAAGGGAAGAAGAGGGAAGTTTTAAGAACTAGGAGAAATGTAGTAGCTCCTCAGATCACAAATCAATAGAAGAATTGATTGATTTGGTTATGATCCTTGACTTCATCCATTCCCCTGAAATATAATACCCAACTATGATGGAATTGAATGAACACCTCATAACAAAACCTGCTTTTTTAATGGTCAAGTCATCATGCTTTACATTAAACATATGATTCCTTTTCTTCTCTGCCTTAAGTAAACATTTCTTGGAAAATGAAAATTCATGTCAGGATCTTCAAACCAGATTTGAGAAGTCATGGTATTAATATTCCCTGGAAGAAGGCATGGCAACCCATTCCAGTATTCTTGCCTGGAGGATCCCCATGGACAGAGGAGCCTGGGGGCTACATGCAGTCCATAGGGTCACAGGGAGTGGGATATGACTGAAGCTACTTGGCACTCATGCACATTATTAATATTAACAATACAGAAAAACAGAAGAGGGCAGTGTTACAACAGACTCCTGCATCAACGCCAGGCTTTGAAGAGAAAAATGCAAATTTCTCTGAGTCACCCTGTTCATATCCAGAATCTCAAAGAGTCGCAATTTCAATTGCTTGTTTCTTTCCACTTGTTAAGTCTCAAATTCTCAAACCAAGTCAGCAATGAGGCCCCCACTTTTATCTACCACTCACCTATCTCCTGCCAAGCTTTCTTAGCAGAAAATGACCAATTTTGTCTGTGATATAAAGAAATACAAGCCCAGCTTCATGTTTACAGTGGTTATAAATGATTTTGTCTTTTGCAGGATGAATGTTGAAAGAACTTCATCTTCATTTCTGCATTGGCCTCAGGAGAAAAATCCTCTGCATTTAACATGTTAGCATCTATGGGCTCAAAAGATTTTTTGTACTGCTAGGAAAACAGGTGTATGCAGCTACATATCCAGAGGTTTGGTCAAAAACTTTCACTGAAAGCTTGGTATATGTAGAAAACCATAAAGGAAAGCACTCCAACCCTTGAGACAGTTTAACAGACAAGTTTAGAGATAGCTCTTTGCAGGGAAATGATTATTAATTCAATAATCAGTTGATTATTGAATCAATAGTAATAGTAATTTATATAATAATAGATATTGCTTCTTGGAAGAAAAGCTATGACAAACCTAGAAAGCATATTACAAAGCAGAAACATTACTTTGCCAACAAATGTCCATCTAGTCAAAGCTATGGTTTTTCCAGTAGTCATGTATGGATGTGAGAGTTGGACCATAAAGAAAGCTGAACACCGAAAAATTGATGCTTTTGTACTTCGGTGGTGGAGAAGACTCTTGAGAGTCCCTCGAACAGCAAGGAGATCAAACTAGTCAATCCTAAAAGAAATGAGTCCTGAATATTCATCAGAAGGACTGATGCTGAAGCTGAAACTCCAATACTTTGGCTACCTGATGCAAAGAACTGACTCATTGGAAAAGCCCCTGACGCTGGGAAAGATTGAAGGCAGAAGGAGGAGGGGACGAGAGAGGATGAAATGGTTGGATGGTATCACCAACTCAAAGGACATGAGTTTGAGCAAGCTCCAGGAGCTGGTGATGGACGAGAAAGCCTGGTGTGCAGCAGTCCATGGAGTTGCAGAGTCGGACACAGAACTGAAATACCACTATTATTGCCTATAGCGATTGTCACTATGATAAACAGTATTTCATTTACTCTTCACAATAAACCAAAACAACTTATTAATGTGATACTTTTAGGTGCAAAGGAAATTGAGGGAAGAAAGGAAGAAAAGATAGAAGAGAGAGAGAAGGAGGGAGGAAAGAAGGAGGAAAGAAAGAGAGAAACCAAGGCTCAGACAAGTATTTTGCCCTAATGGTCCTCCTCCCATGTACAGAGTGTGGATTTGAATGCAGACAGTCTGACTCCAAAGCCTGCACTCTTAACCCAGACACTGGATTGGGGTACAAAGATAAATAAGCCAGGAGCTCTGTCTTGGAATTGCTCATAGTCTAGTAAGAGAGACAGACTCATAAACAAATAATTCCAGTGCAGTGATAGCAGCTATAATCGAGGTATAACAGAGTTAAGGAGACACGGAGGAAAAAGTGACTAAGTGCCTGACTTTTGGTGGGTGGGGGGGAGTCACAAAATACAGACATGTTCATTTGTGTTTATGTAATCCATTGCTCTCTGTGGGCCTGGTTACTCACAACAAACCTCAAGTTCCTTCCAAAGCCACTTTCCGGTGGACTTCCCCTCTCTCTCTTCACAGGTTGTGGCTTGTCAGCCTCATCCTGCATGCAATAAATAGCTCTGACATGGGGCCATGTAAAGTTTTTAGAACCATTCTGGAGAAGGAAGAAAAATAAGATAGCAATCTGTTTATTCTCAAAAAAGAGTAAGGAATGTGACAAGCAGGTGAATGAATAAACCATTATCATGTTACAATGGAAGAAAAGGGGGAGGGAATGCTGGCAATCCATAAGAAAACCCCCAGGATCACTGTGCCTTATGCAGGTGGCTGACAGCATCCTCATAAAGACAGGAAAACTATTCTGCGAAGTCCTCATTACCTAGCCCAGTTTACTTTCAAATATCGAGTTCTTCCATGGGATTTCCCATGGGATTCCCTCTGCCCATGGGATTTCCCAGGCAAGAACACTGAAGCGGGTTGCCATTTCCTTCTCCAGGGGATCATCCCAACGCTGGGATCCAACCCAGGTCTCCTGCATTGAAGGTGGGTTCCTTATCATCTGAGCCACTAGGGAAGCCCAGGTCCGTGCAGAGACTTCACAAAATCCCATGAAATTGTGTTTAAAACCCCATATACCTGTTGTGCAATTTCTAGAGATTCCAAAGAGTTCATGCAAATTTCCAAACAGTGTGCGTTTCCGAAGTAGATTAAAAATTATGCATTAAATACTTACAGAACTGTTACTCAAATAAAGTATAAAACAGTGTCTAACATCATTGAAAATCCCAAAAAGTCTAAGTGAATTATTTGATGCCATTAGTATTCATCATGTTTATGAAAATGCTTACAAGTGTGTGGTGCCATCGGGTTTTCATAAAAGGCCTTAACAAGACCTCAGGGCTTGTCTTTGATGATGTTATAAATAATTAACCATTTATCTTCCTTTTGGCATTTCTGGGTTGAAGGATTAGCTCTTCAAGGTTTTAATTCAATATTGATTCTCAACCTTTGTGTGTGTAACAGGGGTTGGAGTAGAGAAGGAGAGAAGGGTATTTGATTGAAAAGAACAGTGAGATATCATTCATCTGGTGTCCTCAAGCTACACACTCTCCCACCTGCCCCTTCTCCAACCCCTACCCTTATTCAATCCTTTATTGATGCTGCCCAGTGGCAAAATTGCTAGAGGTTGATATGTGTCACCTTTCACCATCAGCCAAGCCACTTGTAGTTAAGTATCCTTTAAGGGTTAAGAAAGTTTCAGGTTAAAGAGCTCACCTCCTGATGTATTACTCTACCAGAAAATGATTCATTAAAACTAGCTTTATATTTTCATGGACCTTCTGTGGAGAGGCACAAGAAAAAAGTAAACCTAACATGAGAATTTGGCCTCAAGGATTCCCTACAGCTAACAGTAGATAACAGTAATTCTACAAGTGACACAAGGCAAATATTTATTAGCTTTTTTTCTGGAAGTACCAAACAAAAATTTGCAGAGAAGGAGCACATCAACAGTAAAACCCAGATGAAATGTTAAGATTTGGACATGTTATCAATCAAAATTTTTGCCTAACTTCTACATCAAAGCAGCCTTGCTGTTGTGACAGAGCCAGAAACTTATAATGACTGCAGGTTATCAGAGCCTCTTGCCTGCTGCTGCTGCTGCTGCTGCTACTAAGTCACTTCAGTCGTGTTCAACTCTGTGTGACCCCATAGACAGCAGCCCACCAGGCTCCGCCGTCCCTGGGATTCTCCAGGCAAGAACACTGGAGTGGGTTGCCATTTCCTTCTCTAATGCATGAAAGTGAAAAGTGAAGGTGAAGTCACTCAGTCGTGTCCGACTCTTAGTGACCCCATAGGCTGCAGCCCACCAGGCTCCTCTGTCCATGGGATTTTCCAGGCAAGAGTACTGGAGTGGGGTGCCATTGCCTTCTCCAGAGCCTCTTGCCTACCCTCACAAAAAACAACTCCAGAGCTACCAGCTTTCTTCCCAGCAGTACACATAAGCTAGATTCAGAGGAAAGAGTGCCCTCTGCTAAGCCAACCACATCCACTTCCGGTGGAGTTGGAGGGGTGGTTGCAGAAGCAGTGACTCGTGCATGTATCTCTTCATGAAATAAGAGCTTGAGGTAGAAGAGCTGCTGGCAAAAATATTCTAAACAAAGCCATTGGTTGGCACTCAACAAATAGTCTCTTCCTCTCACACATTCAGCCCAACTTAGAGATATCAGGGACCTGCAGGAGAGTTTTTACAGGCAAAAACAAACCTTTACAAAAGATTTAATTAACAATCTGACTTAAGGTATAGGAAGCAATTCAGAGGAGAACTGCCAAATAAATAAATAAACAAATAAATGAGCAATTAAGAAGTCTACCTCTCGCTAGCTTCAGGTCGTTAATGATTCAGTAAAGACACTTCACTTCACATTTTTATCCATGTTGTATCAACAAAACTGAGATCTGAAAGAAAGGAGGAACCCTGGGTATATTTTATTATAGTTATAAGAATAAACCCACTTGTCTCTTTCTTTCTTTAGTTCTTACCTTTGAAACTCTTTGAAGAAACAAAATGACATCACAACAGACCTCAGGAGTGTACGTGTGTGCTAAGTCACTTCAATCATGTCTGACTCTTTACCACCCTATGGACTGTAGCCAGCCAGGTTCCTCTGTCCATGGGATTCTCCAAGCAAGAATACTGGAGTGGGTTTCCATTTCCTTCTCCAGGGGATCTTCCCACCCAGGGATAAAAACCATGTCTCTTATATCTCCTGCAATGGCAAGCCGGTTCTTTCCCACTAGCACCACCTGGGAAGCCAACTTCAGGATTAAGAGCTATTATTTTTCAACCTCTCCTTGTTGGAAAAAAATGCAGTTCCAAGAATGAGATGAAAATGAAGAGTGGAATATTATATGAAATTAAGCATTGAATATGCACAGTAAATACTATTTACAATAATAAGCCAGGTCAATGCATCATGTCACTGACATGTAGAAAATTGCCATGAGTGATTTGCAGTATCCTAACCTGACAGTCCGGGAGGGGGGTGGAAATGAATCTAAGAAACAAAGGAAGATTCATCAAATCTCTCCAATATACACATATGACAATTTGTACTTTATTCCTTCATGTTTATGTGTACGTGGAACTTAGGCACTCAAAAGTCCTAGGGAGTCCTGTGACTATTTGATAATGATTATTTGAACCAGGTCTGTCTTCCCCAGTGACACTGTATGCTTTGTCAAGGCAGGACTCACACCTGCTTTTGCTCAGCACTCTAGTGTATCCATAGCATTGGCACCGTGCCTAGCACTTGATAAGTGTCCAATAAAGACTTATAGAATGAGTGGATGAATTGATGCATCGTCATTCCAGTTTTTCTTCCAGAATTTTTCAGTTGAGGTAATTGAGGCAAAAAAAAAAAGAACCCACTAAATATCACAGTGAGTGAGTGAGTGAAAGTCGCTCAGTCGTGTCCAGCTCTGCGACCCCATGGACTGTGGCATGCCAGGCTCCTCTGTCCATGAAATTCTCCAGGTCATAATAATGGAAATGGGCAGCTGTTCCCTTCTCCAGGGGATCTTCCCAACCCAGGTCTCCTGCATTGCAGGCAGATTCTTTACCAGCTGAGCTATGAGGGAAGCCCAAATATCACAAATCTAATGAAAAAATTGACTCTGGAATGATTCTTCCTCCATGTTTGTGCATTTTTCCCCCCAATACTACATTAAAGTATGGTGATTCTAAAAGAAAATGTGAAAAATCTCTTACCTTACTCACTTTTTCCAAGATACTAAACTTTTAATGTACCTTTGGCATTTTGCCTTTGATGCTTTGGCTGTTTATTGGGTGTGCCTTGAAAAGAAAATGTGGGCACATGGAAGAGATCTTGGCACTTGCTTCAGCAAACTGGTTAAAAATTTCTTTTTTGTTTTAAGATAAGATATTTTCAGAGAGATTTAGCAATTATGTTTTTTTTTCCACTGCAAAGCTGAAATGTTACTAAAGTTCTTACAGTGGCTCAAACAATTTTACATATATCCCAGCATCTCAGCAAACAGCCTCAAACATCTCTTTTGTTCTGACTGAGCACCATGCTTGACACTAGTGGTGGCAGGGAGTACAAAATGCTCTGATTCATCTGCCCAAGTGAGTCACATGCCCACACTTGAAACAAAGGTGGCATCAGTATCACAGAAACTCGGAGGTGGGGTGGGGGTTGGGCCCTAGGCATCCATTCACATTTTATTATTACTACATTTTTTTTAAGAAATAAAAATATCTATTTTTTAATATATTTATTTATTTTCTTTACATTATTGTGTTGATTTTGCCATACATTGACATGAATCCGCCATGAGTATACATGTGTTCCCCTTCCAGAACACTCCTCCCACCTCCCTCCCGATTCCATGCCTCTGGGTCATCTCGGTGCACCAGCCCTGAGCACCCTGCATCATGCATCAATCCTGGGCTGGCGATTCATTTCACATATGATAATTTACATGTTTCAATATCGTTTCTATTTTTTTAGAAATAAATATGTTAATGATATAAGGCACTTAAAACAATACCTCACATGTAGCAGGTACAAATGTAATGTAAGTTTTAGTTATTATTTTATCATTATTCAGATCTTAAATAAATGGAGATATAGCATATCAATGGAAAAAAGGAGAGAAATGGCTCTTATCAGGAGATTTCTCTGTATACAGAGGAAGCAAGTGATGAATTAAGTGCCTTTTTTGATTATACAAAGGACTAAACGACATATTAAAGGATGGTCAATATCACTAATCACTAAGGAAACCCAAATTAAAACCACAATGAGATATTTTCTTATACCTATTATAATTGCTATCATCAAATAATAAAATAATAAGCCTTGACACGTTTGTGGAGAAAGTAGAACACTTGTGCACTGTTGGTGGGAATATAAAATGTATCCACTAGAGAAAACAGTGTGGAACTCCTTCAAAAAAATTAAAAATAGAATTACCAAATAATCTAGCAATTCCACTTCTGTGTATATAGCCAAACAATAAAAAGTAAAATTAGGATATCAAACAGGTACATGGGCATAGTAGCATTATTCACAATAACTAAAAGGTAGAAACAATCCAAGTGTCCATCAATGGATGAATGGTTAAACAAAATGTGGTATATACATATAATGGAATAGTATTCAACCTTAAAAGGAAGGAAATTCTGACACATTTTCAATATAGATGTTATTAGACCAAGTGAAATAATCTAGTCACACAAAGATAGTGCATGATTCCACTTACATGAAGCATCTAAAGTAGTCAAATGTATAGAAATAGAAAGTAGAAGGGTAGAAGCTGTGGCTGGGGGAAGGGGCAATGAGGAGATGCTTAGTGGATAGAGTTTCATTTTTTTCAAGGTAAAAAAGTTCTGGAGATTGGTTGCACAGCAGTGTGAATACATTTAACACTATTAAACTGTATACTTAAAAATAGTTGAGATAGTAAATTTTATGGTAATATATTTTACTATAATTTAAAATTCTTAATAAAAAAATGTAAGTAATTTGTTGTAGCCCTATAGGTAGCACAGTGCCTGAGGCAGCTGGTACTCACTGAAATTGATGAACAAGTGAATGATAAAGTAATAATCCTAATGACAAAACAAGTGATGGGTAAAGTAGTTGAAGGATTTGAAATAGTTGTGGAGTAAAATAAAATCAAGTGTCAAGTGCTATGAGAAAGACACGATGAAGATAAAAAGACAGACCACATAGTAAACAGCATAAAGCATGGAATCTAAAGACATGGGTCCTAATCTTGATTGATCAATTATTTTTAATTATCAAATTTTTACTGAGTACTTCCCACTTGCCTGACACTGTTTCCTGTTCATCAATGAACAATAGTGCTGTACTTTTGTGGGTCTTATTTGTATTTAGATAAACAGCAATATTGAATTCTAAATCTATCTGGCTGTGTGACATCAGAAAAGTCCTGCAAGTTGTCTGAGTCTTAATCTTCTCTTGTAAAATGAGGCATGTGGCAGGAGGGACAGAGCAGTACTTCCCCTTCTTACATTCCCAAAAATGTGAACATTAAATGTAAATACGGAACGAGGACATAAGAAGCCACTAGGGGGCAAAATGAGTACAGCATAAACACTCCACTGATAGGAAATTCTAGAAACAAAACAGTCATCCTTTTTTGCATCATGAAAAAAATAAACAGCAAATGTTGTGTAGCGTAGGTAGAGAAAGCGCTCCAAAGAATAGTTATCCAAACTTGCTTTACGCTATGAATACAGTGTTTGGTTTAGAGACCATGTTTTCTAAGGAGTAATGACATGTAAGCAGAATACTTCAATAGTAGCTGAATAGCATTGTTAAATGCTCATGATCAGACCATCTCTACAGAACCACAAAATATCAACTAACATACCCAGTCTTCAAGCATACCTTTACTCACATGTCAGGATCTAATACATATTTTGAATCCTTTCATTCTCTTTCACTTCATTTCTTCATTGCTACTAGTATGTACCAGTCTGTCTGATTACAAAGGAAAACATTTTTATGCCACTTATATGCCATTGGAAGCAGTAGTTTTAAAACACATAAAAAATCTTTGATATACTTCTACCAGAAGTTGGAATCTAATTCCCTTTCTTTGAATATGGATCAGCTTTCATGACTTGTTTCTAGCCAAAAGAATGCAGCAGAAGTTATGCTGTGTGACTTCTGAGGATCGTGTAGAAATGGTGGTTGATACAGATTCTGACTGGGGCTCCTTCTCAGGATGCTCTTTAGTCCAGTCACCATATTTTGAGGAAGCCCACGACACACAGAGAGGCCTCATGTAGGTGTTCTGGTTGAGAGCTCCAGCTAAGACCCTGTGCTGCAGCCAGCAATAGTCAGACATATATATAAATATAAGAGAACTTTCAGATGATTGCAGTGAGCAGCCTTTGAGCACCACTTCCCTCACCTTCTCAGCTGAAGCTGTATGAAACACAGACGAGGTATTCCTGCCATGCCTTGCCCAAATTTACACATTTGGAAGGAAAATTAATGTTAGTATTTTTGTTTTAAGCCACCAAATTTTGAGGTTTTTTTTTTTTTTTAATAAAGCAATAGATAGCTAGAACAAGAACAATTGTCTTTGGGAATATGACAGAAGAATTTAAGAAGAGTTACTGCCAAGGAATTAGATTAGTGCTTTTGTGGATTCTCATCGGCATGGATCCACTCAAACTTGACTTGAAAACAAACAACCAAAAAGTGTTCTCAAGATATGTGATACCCCAGTATCAGACCTCATGCTCACTAATGCTCAGGACTAGCGAGTCTTGGTGATAAGGACCTCTCAGTTAGGGCAGGTCATTATCACTGCCATTCACTGTCAGGTTACTATAAACTTTTTCCCAAGCAGCAGGTCTGCAAATGAGAGACTTTTCCTGGCCTGGACATTCAGTTCACAAACAAGGAATGGCAAGTTTGGCTTGATGGAATCTCAGGATGACTTCATCAGGCTGGGAGTACTGGGAACAGCAGTGTTTCTCCAAGCAGGCTACTCTAGAGGGCTAGAGTGCAGCCACCCTCTAGCCCTGTTCCTGGGAGAACAGGACTCTCGAGCTTAATACACGAAGAGGCAGACAAAGAGTCTGTTGCATATAATAACAGGCACATGGCAGATTCTTAATAAATCTTTGCTAAATAAAATACAAACATACCAAAAAGATGGCATTATTTTATGCCCTAGAGTTGGGACACAAAGTAAATCTAATATGACCTTTAACCTAACAAAGCTTCTGATGTAATTAGATGGTTACAATTACTCATTTACCATCTCATCTTTATTTGTCACCTACTATCTGCAAGTCACAATAAGGATACAATGATGAATCTGACACAAGTCATGTTAACATACCTGATCAAATCCCTTGTTCTGGTCATCTATTCACCTTGTTGGTGAAAGAGGGATTAGCTGAATATACGACACTCATCACGAGACAGATGAGATTGGCATCCGTTTATTAATCACATATACTCAGTCCCTGTGGGGACACTGCAAGTAATTCAGGTTCACATGGATGGTGGATATTGCACTCAGAATAGAATGAACCCACAGGGGCTGTGGGAGACAGACTTTGTAGTGTTTGGAGAGTGAGGTGATCCTTGCTCCCATAGGGGAACGTGCTTGGTCTCTTTGAATAATTTCACCAGATTGTAGTAAGGTAAGACCAATTAGGTTGACAACCAGGCAGGGCATAGCTGGTATGGCTGGTAGAAGAACTAGCCAGGTGTGCAGCCTTCCCTGCTGGGTAGGGCCTTGCCAGTTATGCCCCCTACTTGGTGAAATTATTGAGACAACAATTCACAAACTAGGTTTTTAGAGCCCTCAGGGTCAGAAATGTCAAGGCAGCAGCTTAAGTTTAGGTCTTACAACACATTTCTTGACTCAGATTCTTACTTGTAAAATCAGAAGGTAGGAAATGATGTCAACGTTCCTGTCGGTTTTAGTAGTAGTAGTATTCGCTCAGACATGTCTGATTCCTTGCAACCTCACAGACTGTAGCCCACCAGGCTCCTCTGTCCATGGGATTCTCCAGGCAAGAATACTGGAGTGGGTTGTCATTTCCTTCTCCAGAGGATCTTCCCAACCCTGGGGTCAAACCTGAGTCTCCTTCATTGCAGTAAGATTCTTTACCATATGAGTGACTAATTCTCATTATGGAAAACCAGTCAAATGGGAAGTGTTTCGGTCATTTTCTGAGGCATTTGCTGTCTTGATTGTCTTTGAAGACCAGTCTACTTTTTTTTAACTTTAGAGATACCTCAGTGAATTCCAGCTAATCTCTTACAGCCGTCTTAAACTCTTCATGTGAAGCTGAGAGATTTAATTTCCAGGGAATGGGGAGAGGGGTCTATTACTACATTGCAATTTTGTAATTGACAGGAAGAACTTTTAGAGAGTCCAGGAAAGAAAAGATATTTATGAACCTAAAGTGAACTATTCTTTTAAATGATAATAATCTTTCTAAAATAAAATCTTAGCAAGAGTCAAGAAATATTAATATTTTCTTCCAGAGAGAAAAATTCATTATCTCAGACAGTAGGGGATTTGTGATTTTCATTAATTTCTGCAGATTTAAGACTGCAGGGGAAAAGTCAAAAACATCCTAATGGTTTAATGTAAAATCAAGATGCAAAAATGTGTTTGCTTTTGATTTCCAGATCCAAATTTTCAGAATTTAATGAAAGTTGTAAGTTTGATTTCACATACCTCTGTTTTAAAATGAAATTATCTTCATTTAAAGAAAACAGTTTAATCAGTGTTATAATTAGAAGTCTTAAGAATAAACATCATACCCAAGTACATTAAAAGCAATACTGTTAAGAGAGAGTCACCTACTCTTTCTCAAGACCATAATAATAACCATTCTCTGTTCAGAGAATATGCATTCTCTAACAATTAGGAAAGAATTGATGAAAGTAAGAATAATGATTTTTAAAAAGGGTATACTCCCTCCTGATTCCATCCCCCTGGGTCATCCCAAGGGAGGTGGGAGGGGGATTCTGGAAGGGGAACTCATGGATTCATGTCAGTGTATGGCAAAATCAACACAATAATGTAAAATAAATAAATATATTAAAAATTAAAAAAAAATTTAAAAAGGGTATGCTGCTTCACAGGGGCTTCAAGCTAGGAGATTCTCTCACATGGCCACCTGTCACGCGCCCAGTGATCTTACTCATACTCAAGCAAGTGTGTGTGTGTGTGTGCGTGTGTGCACGTTCAGTTACTAAGTCATGTCCAACTCTTCGTGACCCCATGGACTGTAGCCCACCAGGCTCCTCTGCCCATGGAATTTTCCAGGCAAGAATATTGGAGTGGCCTGTCATTTTCTAGTCTAGGAGATCTTCCTGAATCAGGGATCAAACACATCTCTTGCATCTCCTGCATTGGCAGGCAAATTCTTTACCACTGTGCCACCAGGGAAGCCTTCCTCAGGTAAGATACTGTTATTATCAAAACATTAAGGTGAAAATCATATCAAAATTAAAAACTAGGATTTTGTAGCTAGAGCATGTGTACACCAAGAGGCAAGATACAAATTTAAACAAGAACATCTTAAACTTACATTTAAATTATCTTCCTTAAAGCATCCAAAGGGGCAATATCTAGCCCTGGAAATATTGTCTAATAAAAATAGAGCTGAATACGACATCCACTATAACAGCAAAGAGTTAAACTATAGTGAGAAGCATGGTAACTTGAAGTGCGTATAACTGAGAGGGTCAGGAAGAATCTTAACAGAAAAATATGAAAAATGAACTGTCTAAGTGAAATAGATTACACTTGCAGTAATTTCTAGACTTTACTCTCACTGAGTATATAAAACCTGATCCCTTTATGATTTTAAGAAATGTTATATATTAAAATTTTATGGTAATTATTTTTACTTGGCCAAGGCAGTCATTTTCTTTCTTTGTACATAAACATATTTTATGCAACATTAATCAACTTATACATTGTATCTTTATAAATTAAATTCTATTTATTGAGGAAAGAGAAGAGAAAAAGGCACATAAAGCAGAAATATGAATACATTTTCTTTAGTGTTTGAAATAACATGAAATACATCAAGAAAATCAAATATGGATAGCACTGTACAGTTTTCTAATACAACTGCTCCAATGTATGAGTGGTTCTTAAACCAACAGTATCTGACATGAAAAGATATTTGTGAGACTAAAATTAGCAATGTAAACAAGCCCAATTTGGAGAATCTGGGGCAGAAGGAGAAGAAAGCATATTTTTATATACCCCACAACATGAAAAGACAAATTATAAAATAATGCAAAGTCTGTAGGGAAGCATTGGAATGAATGTATGTGGATGATCTCAGAAATGGAAAGTTTTGTTCAAACCTTATCATTATAGTTTTTAAGAAGTCCATTTTGGTTGCTGATAAAATCCTATTGCTTCTGCAGCTATATAGGTATAGCAATGATAATAACTGTATGCATTCCTTGAGTACTTAGTACTTAGACGTAGATACATGTGTGCCAATTGACTTCAGTCATGTCCAACTCTTTGCAGCCCTATGGACTGTAGCCCGCCAGGGTCCTCTGTCCATGGGATTCTCCAGGCAAGAATACTGAAGTTAGATGCCATTACCTCCTCCAAGGGATCTTCCCCACCCAGGGTTTGAACCCACCTCTCTTATGTCTCTTGCATTGGCAAGTGGGTTCTTTACTGTTAGTGACACCTGGGAAGCCCTAGACATAGATAATTAAATGCATTATCTCATAACAATCCTCCTAGCAACCACACATGATGAATATGTTTATTATCCTGCTCTTACATATGAGAAATATGAGACCCAAAGCCCTTAACTAAGTTACTGAAGGTTCATGGCCAGTAAGTGTAAATGACGAGCGGTTCATGGCTAGTAAGGATGTAACCAGGCAGTCTGGCTCCAGAACATGCATCGTTTATCACTATACATTATTAACTAAATTACATGACTAATATAATTAAACTTGAACATTAGGATGTTTGTATGTAACCAACAAGAATATTAAAAAATATTTTGAAAATAAGTTTGAACATATACACGTTTGGGGATGTTGATATAGTTATCAACTGTCCAATTGCCATTTTAGCATATTACATATACATATATAGATAACCACACATTAGACAAAGTAGTATATTAATTAGAAATATTGCCTTTCCCCCATTCACATATGTAACATAATAACAAAACAGTCTGGTAGTTTAGCACAAGGACTTGGGATCCAGACCATCTGGGTTCAAATCTCAGGTCTACAAATTATTTAACCTCTCTGGTCTCAGTTTTACTAAGAAAAAATAGAAAGTACCTACCTTATCAGGTTGTTGGGAAAAGTAATTGAGTTCAAAGGTATGAAGACCTTGGAGCAGTGCCTAGCACACAGTAAGTGTACACAAGGGTTAGCTATTCCATTTTTCAAATATACCTTTGGCATGAGAGGCTCTGCCATTACTAGAACCCAGGCCTCTAATGCTGCTTTGTTTTTTTTAAACATTATTTCCCCCTCCATCTAAGGTATTTGAGATACGGAACTTCTACTACCATCAGTGAAATTCTTATTGCAGACCACAACATCTATCCAGGGGTCCCCAGCTTCTGGGATCTAATGCCTGATTATCTGATGTGGAGCTGATGTAATAATAATACAAATAAAGTACACAACAAATGTAATAAGCTTGAATCATTCCAAAACGAACAACCTCTCCACTGCCGGTCTGTGGAAAAAATGTCTTCCATGAAACTGGTCCCTGGTATCAAAAAGATTGGGAATTTCTGCCAATTGAACATTAGAAATGCTAATTAAGAGGATGCCTGTGAGCTCTACAATGGAAATACTTACAGTGTTGCTTTAAAAATTGTCTTTAAAAGACTTAAAAAAAATAAAGCACCATTAGACACTTATAATATTGAAGTCAAAGTCCCAAGAATAATTATTACATTATGGTTAAAGGTCACTGTCTTTTGCAAATCAGTTCTGTCCAAAAGCATTCAGTGTTGTTATAGGCAAATGTCTTCAGAAACAATAATTTATTATTAAAAGTAAAATAATTTAAATATCAGGTCCAGAATTTGATGAGGAAACTCTTTTCTAAGGGATAAAGGATAATTTGAGAGAACTATAATGGTCATATTTGAGTTAGATAATTAATATTCATGGATAGTGTAAAGAAATCTTCGGCACTTACATTGGTTTTTACCATAATTATCAGGCTTCATTGTGGAATGTGACATAATAAGCACACAGCTGTCAAATCCTCACCTTACTTGATGACTGTGGATATAGCTGAAAGTGTATATAGGGGGAAAGGACCTATGTTCAAACCATCATTTCCTGGCACAATTCTCCATGATATGTTTATTGTAAAACAGAGAGAAAAGAAGGCATCTCCAAGATAGCAAAGCCCAATTTAGCTGCCATTCTGAAAAAGCTTAGTTTTCTTGTATAAGAATGTAGAAGTGTTAGTGTATAGATTATCATGACTGTCAATATAATTAACAGATATTGCTCATGATTATAATGTTCTTCCCTTTTTTGTTCTAAGTTTAGAGACTGACATCTAGGTCCCAGGGAAGGACTGGGCAGCCTCTGCAGAACCCCTTCATGTTCCATTATCCCTTGACTTGGTTGAGGTTCTCTCCTAATGAAGCCGTCTCAATGACTTTAACAGAAGTCAGCATGTTTACCAAGTACTCCAGTTTCCTTTGGTATTTTTTTCTGGAGACTATCATGGGGTGGCATGAGGTGGGGTATGCAACACCAAAAAAAAAAAAAAAGAAAGAAAGAAAACTTCTAAAAAGAAAAGCCTGCATTACTAGCTATGTAATTGATTGATGGTCTCAGAATTTCCAAGGTGCTTCTGCAGGCTACCAAACAAACCAAAAGGGAAGATTTAATCATATAACAATTTTCTTGTTTGTCTTCTCATTTGGGGCCAGGATTGAAGAAGAAAAAAAATCCAGTAAATATAGTAATTACTCTCATGGACAGAAGCAGAAGTTGAGTAATACCTTTATCTAACAATTCATTCATAAGCAAGTAATTTTTAACTCTCACATTCTTGTATTTTGTTCAAGTTTGAGAGTAATATCTCTTTTGGACAGGCAAAAAATGCAAACAGAATAAACAGACCAGAATTTTTTTTGGTAAGATCACTAAGTAAATGAAGTGATACATTAATGCACATTGTTGGTAACTAGAAACTGCTTCCTAGGTAATGAAGCTTAAAGAGAGTACAACATATAGTTTATCAGGCAAACTAATATTTTTGAAAATGAAAAGGGAACAAAATTAATAATTATGCTGGAAAAAGCAGGGTTAGAATGGGACAACTGAGGCTGTCTCCAGCAAATTGGGATATAGTTATTCTACCTAGAATTCTGCAGATGGGGTGTGTTTGTGTGTGTGTATGTGTGTTCAGTCAGACTGCAGTGTGTGTGTGTGTGTGTGTGTGTGTGTGTGTGTGTGTGTGTGTGTGTTCTCACTCAATCAGGACTGCAGCCCACCAGGCTCCTCTGTCCATGGAAGTTTCCAGGCAAGATTACTGGATTGAGTTGCCATTTCCTCCTCCAGAGGATCTTCCCAACCCAGGGATGGAACCCCAGGTCTCCTATGCTCCTGCATTGGCAGGCAGATTCACTAGTAAGCAGATGGTATATACATCAATCAATTATCAAATTATTTGTAAAAGGTGATAAATTACATAATTGCATGAGCAGTTTCAGAAATTCTTTATGGAGCATAAAATCTCAAAGGGTAGCTGCTCTTCTCTTTCTAGAGTACACTCCTTTTTTTTTCTTTTTATAGTTTATGTCTTTTCGTTAGTTACATTTGTTTGCAGGGAGTATGTTTCTTTTTATTTCTTTATTTTTGTTTGTCTCATTTAGGGTTAACGTGTGCGTCTGTGTTTAAAAGCGCTTCCACGCCCTGACCCAGGGATTAGGTCTACAAAGCAATTCTCATTCTGAAGCAGTAAGCAGCAATTGCTGCGCCTGCGCCTTTCTGCCCCCACCGCTAACCAGGTTGCCATAAGCTTTCCCCTCTTCCCATAAGTCCGCCGGGGGACTTAGTTGGCCGATACTGCGCATGCTCCAGATAGCGTTTACCGCCCCCCGCCCTCCAACCCGAGCTCAAAGTCTGTCAATACGCCTGCGCGAGCGGACGTGACCCGGAAGCAGTTTTTTTGCCCTTCTGACACGTAGCAACGGGTCCGGTACCGGGTCCTTAGCTGAGTTTGTGGGGTTTGAGGGGGCTGCCAGAGCTACCGCCGCCGTCGCCTCTACGTTTGGTGAGTGCCCAATTCCGTGGCATGATGTTCGATTTCTCCCCGCACCTGGGCAGGGCGGCTCGGGGCCGCCGCGCTCGGGTCCTTTCTCTCCGACCCTCCCTCCCTTTCGGGCTGTGCTGACGCGGATCCTGTGAGACTCTGCGCTTTCCCGGCCGGCCCAGGCCTTATTTTGCAAAGAGGCTGTCGTGCTTTCATCTGTAAAGCCCTATCCCGAGGTGACGAATCATCTTTGCTGTTGTTGGTATTTTAGACCCCACAGAACCCCTCCTCCTGCGTCCCCGCCCCTACCCAGGGCTTATCAGCCTCTCGAAGTGGAGGTGTCTTCCTGGGCCTTGACTTAAAGACATTTCTTTAGCACACCCCGC
This sequence comes from Antilocapra americana, assembly GCA_007570785.1. Lineage (NCBI taxonomy): Eukaryota > Metazoa > Chordata > Mammalia > Artiodactyla > Antilocapridae > Antilocapra > Antilocapra americana. The sequence goes on from ML661893.1 coordinate 8,658,743, forward strand.
CCCGCGACCCACCTTTCAAATGCTGCAACCCTAAATTCTAGAAGAATTATTTGCCTCCTTCTGAGTCGCTTAAGTAGAGTTCAGGGTCGAATTCAGGAGGCCTTTGGCATAAGCTCTCGTTGCCATTTCTTTTCTGTTGCAGATCATTTGCAATGTCAGGCTTTGATAATTTAAACACGGATTTCTACCAGACAAGTTACAGCATCGATGACCAGTCACAACAGTCCTACGATTACGGAGGAAGTGGAGGACCCTATAGCAAGTAACATTTCAACTTTGGCCATTTGTTTTGTCGAGATCGCTGTGAAAGCATGTACCCTGAATGTTTGGTTCTGCCTAAGACAATGTGGGAACAAGTTGCTTATCAGGAACGTGACGTTTCATAATCTTCCTGCCTCCGGAGACATCTTGACACTTGTTTGGGTCGGACGACATTGTCTTCTTTAGAATTTGGTATTTTCTGCAAGATATTCAAATGTGCCATGAGTGAAAAAATAGATTGTTGAAGAACCTTTTTCTAGTACAGTATTTGAACATCATTTAGGGTATGGGTAGGAGTGTAAAGTACCTAGACATAGGCTCTTTAGAGCACAAGAGTAGTTAAAAATTAAAATCTTTTGACAGCTTCGTTAGTAGTTAAATCATTCCAGTTTTCGGAGTTTATCGATTGTTAACTGAAAGCACTGAGTGACACTGTTGAACAGTGTAAGCTCCCTACTATGATTCATCAGGTAGTTTTCATATAGCAACTGATAATCACTTCTATTACTTCTCACACCAAAATTTTTGGTCAGTCAGTACTGCAACTGGCAAGTTGCAGATTGAAGGAGGGGGCTGCAGGGATGGAGACTCAAAACCTTCCAGTCCTGAACTGTTGAAAAAACAACAACAAAAAAAAAATTATTTTTTTTCATAGTTTCTTGTGTTTGTGGGGGAAAAAAACAAATAGGAGTGGTTTTTACCAGTCTCCTCTAGGACATCATGTTCTTAATTTCTTGTGTGTGTTCATTCTCTCAGTCATGTCCAACTCTTTACTGCCCCATGGACTGTAGCCCACCAGGCACTTCTGTCCGTGGGACCTCCCTGGCAAGGACACTGAAGTGAGTTGCCATTTCCTTCTCCATCTTAGCTTCTTAGATTGTTAAGATTAATCTTCTCAGCCTCCCTTTTAGTGAAGGAGTTTCCTATACCAGGGTTACTTAGATGGTCCAGGGTCCCTTAGAGAATCTGTTTCTAGGGACCTGTTTCTGAGAAATACATGTTTGCAGCCAGACATCTGAATTAATGTGTGTATAACGTCCAGACAGTTCGTGTGTTAACTGATGTGCATATGGACCCTGAATTAAAAACCGTGAAGACTGTCCCAGGATGAGGGCATGGAAAGGGTGTGTGTCCACTGTGAGAGAAGCATTAGTACTAGGTCCTGTTGAAATTAACACAGTGTGGTTTGTCCTGTATAGGCTATACTTTTTACAAAAGCAAAAACAAAAGAAACCTGTAATCTGCTTATTTCGGTAAAGCTTTTTTCCCCTAAAACTTAACACAGTGGGCAGTGAAAGTGAGCATGTAAATAATAATCTCTTATCTCTGAATCACTTTTTTTCTTTTCTGTTAAATTCTCAATCACATAATACCGTTGAAGATTTATCTCTCTTTATCAGTTAATTGGTCAGGATTGGAGAAAATCTGTTGAGAAATCTCCATTCATTTATTTACCTAAATGTATATTTTTTGTGATTGTTCAGTGTATGACAGGGCAGATGAATGTAAGAATGGCTTGAGTGCTGCAGTAGGGCTTTGGAAAACCTATCTCTGTATGTGGACCTGGGTGTATTTTTATCCAAATGAAATTGTTTAGACTCAACAGATGAAAGACAATACTCTGGAATTTTTATATTTTTATATATACATTTTTATATTTTATTCCACTTAGATTTCAAGTGGAAATGTATCTCTGCCTTTCTTATGTTTCTTTCTTTCTATCCTTGTTAGTGTCTCTTAAAGGTGTAACTTATCTTCTCTGTACACTTAGCGTCTCACTTCAGTTCTCCATAGAGCAGTTGTTTTAGATATGCTATTGCTAACTATCCTCACAGTTGCATTTCAGCCAAACCATGTACTGAAGCGTTGCTTCAGTGCTTGTAAGGAAGTTTTATTCCAGATGCTTATATAAATGTTACTGCCAATTAATGAATATGAATTTATAGATGTTGCTGAGAAAAATAAGACTAGTGTGTTAGTAGTAATAACTGAGTTTCTGAACTTTATGAAAAATTGAGCTCTTCTGTATGTGCCTTCAATGGGACCTGCCCCTTAATGACATTTTTATGTTTATCTCAGTTTATCAAATAATATTTTGTTTGTTATGTCAACTAGGTAACAAAGATCAGCTAACTTTTCTCTCTCTATTGATGAAAATACAGGTTCAGATATAATCTGACTTGGATTGTCTTCAAGTTTGACTTGGGTTATTATTAGGTCATAGTTCTACATTTGCCCTATGAAGTCAGCTTTAACATTTTGCATAGTTTCCGCTATGGGTACTTTGCATTCATATAGCAAAAAATAAACCCAAAAAGTAAAAGGACCTTTGATCTCAATCTGCTGAGTTTTATGAATGCCTTATTAGACATTGTATTATAGATAGGGGTATGAAATCTATAGAAATACCAACCATGTATTTTTTAAAACACTGAAAGCTAGTATTTTTTCATCTTCCTTTAATTGATAATACCTTTATGGACCACCTATGGATTTTGATGAGCTTAAGTTATCAACCCAGTATGTTAAGGGGCTTTGTCTTTGTTGTTGATACTGAGTGCTTAGAGAGCATTGGTTTCATCTGCTACCTTTTCTGCTGTAGTAGTATTGATTTAGTCTGTAAAGGTCATGTCTACCATATTATGTTTTAGTTTAAAATCAGTAGGAGTGAGTCAGGAATTTTCCTGAGCAGATCCTGCCAGAAAAGGGAAAGTGTAAAATTCCATAGTGTTGTCTTTCATCTGATGAAGGAATAATAGTGCCACATTTAAAGCTCGTTTTTGCTTGCATTATTTCTCTTCCTTACATGAAATTTATGAGTCTGTGTCGATGGTTCTAAAGTGTTGTCTACAGACCCCAGAGAGTCCTTGAGATACTTTCAGGAGGTTTTGAAAGGTCAAAACTATTTTTCTAATAGTAGTGAGATATTTTGCTCTTCCATGGTAGTGAAGAATCTGCCTGCAGTGCCAGAGACCAAGATCCTCTGGAGAAAGAAATGGCTACCACTTCAGTATTCTTACCTGGAGAATCCTCATGAACAGAGGAGTCTAGAGGACTACAGTCTGTGGGGTCACAATGAGTTGGACATGACTTAGTGGTTAACACACACACAGTGAGACATTTTATACCTTTTTAGGTGTGTTGACATTTGCACTGATGTTGCAAAAGCAATGATTGATAAAACTGCTGGTACCCAAATGTAAATCAAGACAGTGGCATCAAATTGTTCTGGTAATCATTGTATTCTTCATCACATACTTGTTGGGGGTGACTGAAGCCATTTCATTTAAGGATGCCCTTGGTGAAGCTGTAAGAATTATTGTTTTAAATCCTGACCCTTGACAATACACATTTTAAAAATATTCTGTGTTACAAAATGGGAAACAGTTCTAAAGCACTTCTACTTCATACTAAAGTTTAATAATTATCTCTAGGAAAAGCACCTATGCAATTTGAGTCACAAGCTGAATCAGCCACGTTTTCATGGAAACCTTTTTTTTGAAAGAACATCTGACAGACAAACTATGGTTATTCAGACTTGAATAATTTCTCAAAAATGAATGAAATGAACTGTTACTTCAAGGAAAGCAGTTGACAGTATGTGTGGCCAATGATCAGATTGACATTTTCAGGCAAAAATAAGCATTTTGGAAAACTTGTATCCATCACTGTGAACTTGTCAGCTTCCCAGTGATTAACTATTTTCTGATGAGATCAGTGATGATATTAACAAATATGATCTATATACATATATTTTATATTAAGTGAGTCTATGTTTGGAATATCTGCATAACTCATATTAATATTTTCTAAATGGCCAATGCATGATGTTACAGAATTATACATGAGTAAAGAAAGGATCCAGTCAAAGTATAAGACAGTTCATTAGCATTCTTTTCAGTTGCCACATTGCAAGTTAAGTTTAAAAATCTATCACTTTGTTTTGTGCTTTGATGTATCAAAAAGAATATTAATGATAATCTGACAAGATTATTAAAGCATTCTATTTTCCAACCACATGTCTGCAACACTAGATTTTCTTCATATACTTCAACTAAATGGTACATCACAATAGAATGAATACAGAGGCAGATATAAGAATTTTCAGCTGTCTTGAAAAATAGCCTTTTAATTTAAAAAAAGTTTATAGTAACATATAATAGATTTAATCTTACTTTAACATATTAATAAGTATTTAAAACATATTAATAAGTATTTCTCTTTTAATTTCTAAAATGAAAAATATTGCTAGATATTACCCACATAAAAAATTTTAGGAGTTCTAAGTAACAAACCTCTCGTCCCCATCAGGGAACTAAGAACCAGCATGCCATGCAGTGTGGCCAAAAAAACGCATAAAAAAATAAATAAAATTTTTAAAAAGGAAAAAAATCTAATATGCGGAATAGTATACATCATATGCACCCACTGTGACTATGCTTTTAGAATATATATGCACATCTAGGTATATGTGTGTTTTATATGCATATACATTATATACACAATTATATAGGTAAAGGAACCCAAAAACAGGTGAAGTAAAACACTTAATTTCAGATTATAATCTTTTATACCTTTAAAAATCTGTATAGTTACTATTTGTTGAAATTCATTAACTCTAAAATGTTATATGTAATATATAGCCACTGAAATTTCCAAAAACATATATAATAACTTTTTGAATAGTACTGTATAAAGTGTTTAGTATAAATTTCCTCACATTATTCTCACTACTCTAGAAGGTTAACTTTATCATCCTCTTCATTACCAAAATGTGAAAACTGATATTTGGGTTAAGATGATTTGTCAACAGTGGTGCAAGGATTCAAAACCTGACTTTCTAATTCCAGTAGCTAACTGTTATAACAACTATAATAAAAATCACCTTCAAATCCTATCTGACATCAACATGTTATATATTTTTTCTGTATATGCATTTCCCCAGTCATTTTGGTATGCAAATACCTTGATTACTATTTACTTACACACACACATACACACACACACACACACACACACACAACCCCCATGGGGCTAGTTTTTTTTTCTTCTCCACCAAATGTTTTTGATTATCATTTCTTTCGAGTACCTACAAAACTGCCTCATTCTGTTTAATAGATGCATAGTAATCTATGCCCATATCACAATATAGTTACAGATAGATATTTATATTGTTTTGGTTTTTGTTTTTTGCCATTAAAATATTGCTGCAGTGCATTCCATCAATATATTTTATAGCTAGAAAAATAAATAGTATTTTTAAGCATGTATTGGACTAGCATGATAAGAGAATATGAGCTATGTGTAGTTGAAATTTTAATTAATTAGTTTTTATTATTGATTAATTCTTGGTTGCACTGGATCTTCATTGTTGCAGGTAGGCTTCCACTAGTTGCAGCGAGCAGGAGTTGCTCTTTGTTGCAGTGCATGAACTTCTCATTGCCGTGGCTTCTCTCATTGCAGAGCACAGGCTCTAGGCACATGGGCTTCAGAAGTTGTGGCGCACTTGTGCTTAGTAGTTGAGGCCTGTAGTTGCTCTTCCGCATATTCAATCTTCCCAGACCACGGATCGAACCCAGTATTGCCTGCATTGGCAGGTGAACCTACCATCCACTGTATCACCAAGGAATTCCACCTTTGATTTGCTTTTAATCAAGATGTTCAGTTAATTTAAAAATTAGATTTAATTTTAAAATCTGTAGTAAAAATGAGATCATTAGGTTTTTATATTTATGAAAAAGTGATTATAAATTTTTAAAGAGAATTAGAGACTAAAATATCTCTAAGGCATCTCAGCTCTCATTTTTAAAGTGTCTTACCTTTAAAATCATTACTTCTTTATTTCTTACTGTGTAATTGGATTAGTCCCACTGATAGATAGGTCACATTTTTCCAGAACATGGTGAAACAGATCATTGAAAGCAAATGCTTCAGTATTCTGTTGTTTTCATCAATAAAAAGCCATAGCAAGGTCTGCTTCTAAAGTGTAAGATTTGTTACAGTACATAGCAAAGGAGATAATAAGTGTACACTTACCTTAAAAAAATTTAAAGAACTATTCAAATGCAATGTGTGTTAATTATGTTGTATTCAGAAAGCTTTCACAAGAAAGATGCTTCTTATTTTTCACTGTTTGAAATTGATGATTGTTCTTAAAGACATTTATCCACTTGCAAAAAATAACATATTCCAGAGAATACAGAAGACTGATTTTACACCCAGTGGAGAGGTCTGAGTTAGTAAAAAGTCTGTCATCCTAAGTTTTTATTCATAGTCTTAGGCATACATTGTATTTCACAGCTCTCTTTATGTATGCTCACTAAAGGGGGAAAAACAAAACGTTTATATTTTCTTTTATTGATCTCTTGATGTTCAAAAGCGTAGCATTTTGTAAAATGTTTAAGCGCTGCATAAGTGAGTTTTGGCATCATTTGGAAGATTCTCTATAAAATACAACTTCAGTTCAGTTCGGTCACTCAGTTGTGCCCAACTCTTTGTGACCCCATGGACTGCAGCATGCCAGGCCTCCTTGTCCATCACCAACTCCTGGAGTTACCTGAACTCGTGTCCACTGAGTTAGTGATGCCATCCAACCATCTCATTCTCCATCATTCCCTTCTCCTCCCGCCTTCAATCTTTCCTAGCATCAGGGTCTTTTCCAGTGAGTCAGTTCTTTGCATCAGGTAGCCAGAGTATTGGAAGTTTGAGCTTCAACATCAGTCCTTCCAATGAACACTCAAGACTGATCTCCTTTAGGATGGACTGGTTGGATCTCCTTGCAGTCCACGGGCCTCTCAAGAGTTTCCTCCCACAACACAGTTCAAAAGCATCCATTCTTTAGCACTCAGCTTTTTTTAATTCCACCTCTCACATCCATACATGACTACTGGGAAAACCATAGCCTTGAATAGATGGACCTTTGTTGGCAAAGTAACGTCTCTGCTTTTTAATATGCTGTCTAGGTTGGTCATAACTTTCCTTCCAAGGAGGAAGCGTCTTTTAATGTCATGGCTGCAGTCACCATCTGCAGTGATTTTGGAGCCCAAACTAATAACGTCTGCCAATATTTCCACTGTTTCCCATGTATTTGCCATGAAGTGATGGGACTGGATGCCATGATTTGTTTTCTGAATGTTGAGCTTTAAGCCAACTTTTTCACTCTCCTCTTTCACTTTCATCAAGTGGCTCTTTAGTTCTTCACTTTCTGCCATAAGGGTGGTGTCATCTGCATATCTGAGGTTATTGATATTTCTCCCAGCAATCTTGATTCCAGCTTGTGCTTCATCCAGCCCAGTGCTTCTCATGATGTACTCTGCATAAGAGTTAAATAAGCAGGGTGACAATATACAGCCTTGACATACTCCTTGTCCTATTTGGAACCAGTCTGTTGTTCCATGTCCAGTCGTAACTGTTTCTTCCTGACCTACATACAGATTTCTCAAGAGGCAGTCAGGTTATCTGGTATTCCCATCTCTTTCAGAATTTTCCACTGTTTATTGTGATCCACACAGTCAAAGGCTTTGGCATAGTCAATAAAGCAGAAATAGACGTTTTTCTGGAACTCATGCTTTTTTGATGATCCAGCAGATGTTGACAATTTGATCTCTGGTTCCTCTGCCTTTTCTAAAACCAGCTTGAACATCTGGAAGTTCATGGTTCACGTATTGTTGAAGCTTGGCTTGGAGAATTTTGAACATTACTAGTGTATGAGATGAGTGCAATTGTGCAGTAGTTTGAGCATTCTTTGACATTGCCTTTCTTTGGGATTGGAATGAATACTGACTTTTCCAGTCCTGTGGCCACTGCCGAGTTTTCCCAATTTGCTGGCATATTGAGTGTAACACTTTCACAGCCTCATCTTTTAGCATTTGAAATAGCTCAGCTGGAACTCCATCACCTCCACTAGCTTTGTCCGTAGTGATGCTTCCTAAGGCCCATTTGACTTCACATTCCAGGATGTCTGGCTCTAGGTGAGTGATCACACCATTGTGGTTATCTGGGTCATGAAGATCTTTTTTGTATAATTCTTCTGTGTATTCTTGCCATGTCTTCTTAATATCTTCTGCCTCTGTTAGGTCCATCTCATTTCTGTTCCTTATTGAGCCCATGTTTTCATGAAAAGTTCCCTTGGTAGCTGTAATTTTCTTGAAGAGATCTTTAGTCTTCCCATTCTATTGTTTTCCTCTATTTCTTTGCACTGATCATTGAGGAAGGTTTTATCTCTCCTTGCTATTCTTTGAAACTGCATTCAGATGGGAATGTCTCCTTTTCTCCTTTGTTTTTCACTTCTCTTCTTTTTACAGCTATTTGTAAGGCCTCCTCAAACAGCCATTTTGTTTATCTGCATTTCTTTTTCTTGGGGATGGTCTTGATCCCTGTCTCCTGTAAAGTGTCATGAACCTTCATCCATAGTTCATCAGGCATTCTTGTCTATCAGATCTAGTCCCTTAGATCTATTTCCCACTTCCACTGTATAATCATAAGTGATTTGATTTAGGTCATACCTGAATGGTCTAGTCATTTTCCGTACTTTCTTGAATTTAAGTCTGAATTTGGCAATAAGGAGTTCGTGACCTGAGCCACAGTCAGCTCCCCGTCTGTCTTGTTTTTGCTAACTGTATAGAGCTTTCCCATCTTTGGCTGCAAAGAATCTCATCAGTCTGATATCAGTGTTGACCATCTGATGATGTACATATGTAGAGTCTTCTCTTGTGTTCTTGGAAGAGGGTGTTTGCTATGATCACTGTGTTTTCTTGGCAAAACTTTATGAGCCTTTGCCCTGCTTCATTCTGTACTGCAAGGCCATATTTGCCTGTTACTCCAGGTGTTTCTTGACTTCCTAGTTTTGCACTCCTATAATGAAAAGGACGTCTTTTTTGGGTGTTAGTTCTAGAAGGTCTTGTAGGTCTTCATAGAACCTTTCAAATTCAGTTTCTTCAGCATTACTGATCTTGGCATAGACTTGGATTACCATAATATTGAATGGTTTGCCTTGGAAACAAATAGAGATCATTCTGTTGTTTTTGAGATTGCCTCCAAATACTGCATTTCAGACTCTTTTGTTGACTCTGATTGCTGGTCCATTTCTCCTAAGGGATTCTTGCCCACAGTAGTAGATATAATGGTCATCTGAGTTTAATTCACCCATTCCAGTCCATTTTAGTTCGCTGATTCCTAAAATGTCATCGTTCACTCTTGCCATCTCCTGTTTGACCCCTCCCAGTTTGCCTTGATTCATGAACCTAACATTCCAGGTTCCTATGCAATATTGCTCTTTACAGCGTCGGACTTTGCTTCCATCACCAGTCACATCCACATCTGGGTCTTGTTTTTGCTTTAGCTCCATCTCTTCATTTTTTCTGGAGTTATTTCTCCCCTGACCTCTAGTAGCATGTTGGGCACCTACCGACCTGGGGAGTTCATCTTTCAGGGTCCTATCTTTCTGCCTTTTCATACTGTTCATAGAGTTCTCAAGGCAAGAACACTGAAGTGGTTTGCCATTCCCTTCTCCAGTGGACCATGTTTTGTCAGACCTCTCCACCATGACCCGTCTGTCTTATCATAGATAATTAGCTTGATCTTAGTAGTTAATTTCAACCACCATTTATAAAAACTGGCAAAGTAGATATTCTGGAAATTGCATGACGTATTTCCTGCCTGTCAGGGATATCTGATTTGGGTGTTGACATTATTCTCAGGCAACTTTATTTGGCTTTTTAGACAGTATGCTGGCTATGACTACTCGCACCAAGGCCGGTTTGTCCCTGCAGACATGATGCAGCCACAACAGCCATACACCGGGCAGATTTTCCAGCCAACTCAGGCATATACTCCAACTACACCTCAGCCATTCTATGGAAACAACTTTGAGGATGAACCACCTTTATTAGAAGGTACAATTGGTTGCAACTCTTGATAGTACTTTATAGTATCCAGATGGTGAAAGTAAATCTTTGTTTGGAGAAGTTCCTCTTGTCTTTAATAAAAGAAGAAGGTTGTAGGAAAAAGTTTTCTATTAAGTGACTCATTTCGAACAACACTGAGCCAGAGAGTGCTAGATTTTTAATAGATCTTTATATAGTGACAATAAAGTATGTCAGTATGTGAGCAGAGTAACTTTTACTTTAGATTATTGATGGAATTCTATCAGTGGAAGAAGTAAGAGGAAATAGCATGGTATTGACTGTTCTGCATGAAAACAAACTGATAGAGCTAGTAACATCAATGTATGGTGTTTTTCAAATTGTATTTCCAAACCCAAAAAGCAATAGTTCTAAAAATTTGGGGGGAGATCAGATACCCTTTAAAGTCATAGTTCAGAGTGTTTGATTTATTATGTCCTTACCTTTTTCTAGCACCAAACCAGAGATTTGATGTTTGTAGAATAAGCACCATAACCAGTAAAGACTGTTTGAGGACTCACTAAAATAATACCATCTAATGTTGCTAGATCACTTTGTTGATACTGGTTGTTTCATTTTTTTTTTTTCCCTCTGTTAAAATATAAATTCTGATAAACTGAAAGTATATCACAAATCGTAACTGACTTTATTATTTTCTTTTTCTTTAGAACTGGGTATCAATTTTGACCACATCTGGCAAAAAACACTCACAGTTTTACACCCCTTGAAAGTAGCAGATGGCAGCATCATGAATGAGACTGATTTGGCAGGACCAATGGTTTTTTGCCTTGCTTTTGGAGCTACATTGTTACTGGTAAGATTCTAGTTGGAACTCCCAGTGTGAGATTAAAGAATGGAATTTAAATATTCCACCAAGAGCCTCTTAATAGACTCTTTTTTTACATCAAGTTTTGATGTGTCTTAAAAGGTACCAAGTTGTTTAAGTTTATAAATAGTCGTGACTTCTCTGTTGATAATATGGTATATTTAGAAATCATTTCTTGTTCCAATAAGTGGTCCAATTATTAGGGAAAATTGTTAATAAATAACATGTGGCTTTAGTCGCTCATCCGAATTCCTTCTTTTTTTTTTTTATAGTCGTCCTTGAGTAGTGTTTTGTTGCATAAGTGCAGGTCTTTCTTATATATTATTTTAATATTTAATGATTAATAAATTAAAAGACAACAAGTTTTGGTCTCTGTCTCTCATCTCACTAAGAATGTTAAAGCATATTGAAAATGAGAAATTCTAAATATAATTGTTAAATGTTTGTTTTATTTTATGTCCTCTTCTGAATTAGAAGAGATAAACAATATAATGAATTAAAGGTGGAACTTTTAGTCAGAAAAGGTAGGCATGAACTCAGTGCTTCTAATCTGCCCTTGATTTCACCCTTCACTTCCCTCTGATAAATAATCCTGTGCCTCCCACCTAACAAGATTGTCTTGGAGATTAAGACAGTTTATATTAGAACACTTTGAAAAGTTTAATGCATTGTACCCAGTGTCAGATTTTATTATTATGAATAAACCTTTTTAAACTTCTACACTCTTAATCAAGTATTTACAAACAAGTATTGATTCTAACAAAAATCCCAGGGAGTTTTCCATTAATGTAATCTGTAATGGTATTTTCATAATTTAGTTTCATATGTCAGACGTGTGACAAATCAGAAGTTTTTAAAGACTTTTCTGCAGACTGATTTTAGTGATAGCATGACCAGAATACATTGTTTGTTCACGTAGCATGACTAAGAGTACTAACTCCAGTTAAGCTAATGTTTATTGTCCTAAGATTGTTTAGTAAAAAAACCAAAAAGATTGTTTAGTGATGTCTTTTGTAAGGGCAGAAAATTTTTATAAAGTTTTTTGCTTGTTTGTCAGAGAACTGTATAAAGCAACCAACAATTTGGGAAAATAATGAAAGAAGAAAATATCTTCCATTATATTCCTCTTGCCCAGTAGTTAATCACTTTTCTTTTCTCCTCCCCTCCCCACAGAACCCTGGCTTCCTGCTTATCCTGGCTTCCTTTCTCCTAATTCCTTTAACACCCATATAAAGTCAATGATGAAATTATTTCTGCTGTTAAAACAATTATGACTACATCTGTCAATGAAAATAAGTTCCTTCAGGGCAATTTTGGTGGAGCTGGGTGTGTTCAAGTGATATTAGCTATTATTCAAATATTTGAATGACTTTCCATCTTGTTTTGGTAGTTTATTTGCTTAAAATCAGCCAGATTTCTTTTTAGAAATCTATGACTTGAGGTGATTCCACATGGTTTTATATCTTTATTTCTTGAATTCTATGCCAAACTCAAATGGTAGCTAGAAAATGAAATCCTGAATGTCTGTGTGATGAGAGGTGGGTACTTTAAACTTCCTAAGTTAGTTAAGTCGCCCAGTGGTGTCTGACTCTTTGCAACCCCATGGACTGTAGCCCGCCAGTCTCCTCTGTCCGTGGGATTTTCCAGGCAAGAATACTGGAGTGGGTTGCCATTTCCTTCTCCAGGGTATCTTCCTGACCTAGGGATCAAACCCAGGTCTCCCGCATTGCAGGCAGATGCTTTAACCTCTGAGCCACTAGGGGAGTCCTTAAACTTCTTAAGAAAGAGATAAAAGTCAGTCTGCTCACTGTCTTACTTCCCTATATAAAGAATAGATACCTCTGTGGATTTTAATCCTCACAAATTAAATATCTTCTACAAGTACCATTTTAGGTGAAAGAAGCCCTAAGTAACTTTCTTTGCCCTCTAACGTGTCATCTTTCTGTTACCCATAGGCTGGCAAAATCCAGTTTGGCTATGTATATGGGATCAGTGCAATTGGATGCCTGGGAATGTTTTGTTTATTAAACTTAATGAGTATGACTGGTGTTTCATTTGGTTGTGTGGCAAGTGTCCTTGGATATTGTCTCCTTCCTATGATCCTGCTTTCCAGCTTTGCAGTGATATTTTCTTTGCAGTAAGTACTGATCTTTATTTTGGGAGTTGATTGACCAATTCTGTGTAATAGAATTTAGTTCACTATCATTTTGAGGTAAATCACTGATTCAATAAACAGATAGTGGCTGTTATAAATGAAGACTGTGTTACATACTTTTCAATGATGAATAATGGAAGTGAGAATAAATTTAAAAATCATTTATACCATCTCTGCTTTCCATATGATAAGGAATTTCACTAGTTTTAGGTAAATTTACCAGTGTCCATAAACAAATTGAACAGAGGTAATTGTTAACTTAAATATTACATGGAAGAGATCAGGTTGTTAAAATTATACTTACCTTCTCTTTGATTTTTTTTTATATCTAATTTTTAACTATATCAGGCATATGCTAAGTGAATGAATAATAAATGCATATTCTCTATTTAGTAGCTTCTTAACTAAAACTGGAACTTTTTATGTCAAGAGACTGTTTCTAGCCTACTGTGTTCTCAAATATCCTTGTACACAGTTTTAAAGTTGTGTTCTTTTAAAATAATACTTTAAGTAAGGGTTGAAGAGAGAGGTATTTATTACTGTTCATAAAGTTGCTCCTCATGGCTAGTGCACAGATGCTCTCCCCTCCTCCTGGCTAGTGCTGGACATGATGAAAGATTGAGCTTTGTTATACCTAGAGTGGAAAAGAAGGCACGGGGGAAGAGTATGTGTCAACTGATACTAGAGATTTGGAAGGGTGATGGCCTCACAGTGTCCGTTTTGGATGAAAATGCTTCACATTATCAGTGTATAAACTGCTTCACCCTTCTCATTTGTTAACATTGATATTTTTATATTTTAATTTTAAAGACTATGTTTCTACTAAAACAGTGTTTTCCAGCCAGGGGCAGTTTTGCTACCAGGGGACACTTTGCAATGTCTGGAGACAATTTCAGCTGTCAGAACTCCTGAGGGGCAAGGGGTGCAATGAGTATTTTGTGGCTAGAGGCCAGGGATGCTACTGAATGTCCTGATGATGAGCAGAACGGTCCCCACAGCAGAAGCACACACAGGCCAAGTGTCAGTGCTGCCACAGTTGAGAAATTGTGCTAAACTAAAAAGCAAAATATGTTACAAATAAGCTTTTTATCACATGAAATAATTGAATTAACTGAGATATGTCAGTATTTGAAGAAAGATCTTGGTTATTTCTGTAGACGTCTACATGTGATTTGATTTTTAAATACTTCTCTTAAGAATTGGTTATGGTAGTACTCTTACATAACTAATCTTATCTTCTGCTTTTTTTCTTTGCTCTCCATTTTTTTTTTGTCTGTTACAGAGGAATGGTAGGAATCATTCTTACTGCTGGAATTATTGGATGGTGTAGTTTTTCTGCTTCCAAAATTTTTATTTCTGCATTAGCCATGGAAGGACAGCAACTTCTAGTAGCATATCCTTGTGCTTTGTTATACGGAGTCTTTGCCCTAATTTCCGTTTTTTGAACTGAATTTATCTGGGATGTGGACATCATCGGGCCAAATAACAAAAAGGACTTTGAACTCTTCCATCGGACCAGCAAACGGCTACAGTGTAACTCTCATGCAGATCTAATGTTTGACTCTTGGAGCAGTGGAAGTAAATAAGTATCTTTTGTTCATTTTTATAGAACTTTTGAATACTATATTGGATTTATGCAGTATGACTAGATTTAAAAGGTGTTTGTGCTTATACAAATAAGAAGTGCTATTTCTTTCCTGTTCCTGCAGCCTTAGAAAAATAACTTTTTCCCTTGCTAATTGTATATTATGGAGTTTTTGATAGATTTCTATCAACTGTGGGAAACTAACCACAGAGCTGATAATCTTAAAAACAATCCATAGTAGAGAAGACACAGAACTTATTGGGGAAATATTTTTCAAGGAATTAGGAAAGAAAACTTGCCTGTATTGTCAAGTCAGATGCAACTGAAGCAAAAAAGTGATCACAATGTAAAGTTTTATGAGTTTGCACTTCACAAATTTGATGTTCCTCCAAATTACCTCATGGAATTTTGGCTAAAATTCAGCAATATAGGTAGTTCACAGTCTGCCTTATTGTAGACATGGAATGTGAATATCTGTTTAAATATTAGCATTATCTAAAACATAGTGACCGAGACTGGTCACATTAATGTTATAGTTGGATTCCCAGAAAAAAGAAAATCACCAACCTTTTTTGAGGAAAATATTTAAAATGTCACAATTTCGGTATTGGAGTTACCAATGTAAAGTGTGTTTGATGCTTACTGATTAAAATTTTCCCAATTTAAACTGTGTTGTTGAGTTTACTTTTGCTAAACCAAGATTTTCAGTGTTCCATTTTATTTAATTAGGCTCTGGTTTTGACTTGTATTCCCAATTTATTCTAAGCTTTAAGAATAGTGGTCATCTAGTGTAGAATCAAAAAAAAAAAGTGAAAATAAACAAAAAGCAGTTTGTTTTTATTTACAACATTATTTTCTTGTATTAAACTTATTTCATTAATGTTGTCATGCTCTCGTTTAAAAAAAATCTATAAGGAAATACTATATCTTGTGTACTGATTGGCTTTTTTCTGGAGAAATTGCTTCTGATTTTGGACAAAGCTCGGTTATGAGAAAGGTACCATATTGGGAGGAAGTATTGCTTTTTTTCTTTTTTTCAAGAGACTTTCAGACTAAAAAATTCCAAGCTGACATGTTCTCAGTTCTTTTTTAGAGCTAGTGTTCAACCATAAAAGATTAAAATAATAAAAACATACTGCTTATAAGAAGATCATGATTTCTGATCTCTGGAATTACATGAATTTGTTTTTCTTCATTAATATTTAATTTTCTGGAGGAGTGCACTCACTAATAATTAGTTTTTGGCTGGGTTTTTAAACTTACCAAACTGTTTTAGAATATTTTTATTACAGTCCTTGGATAGTTTTTTTTTTTTTTTCCTTTTTCAGTTCATTTTATAAATGTAAACAGTTCTTCCTAAGATGAATGTCATGGGTGCCTTCTGTTAGTATCCATTTATTCCTAATGAAGAGGGTAGATGATGTGCTGGGTGTTAAAATCTTCTACTGTTGGTTAAACTTAAGACCATTCATCTTCAGCCAGATTCCCCAAATGAATCAAATTGTTTTCTTATTTTTTGTCTCCGCCTCCAACAAAATAACATTTGGCTTAAATCAGTGATGTAGAGATTTTTGTTGTTAGCTGTCTTTTATTTAGCCCCAAAATAATCAGTTGCAAAACAAATATATTTAGCTATTTTGTCAAAACTGCTATACAGTGCAGTTGCCTTTGATGTAAGTAAGAGTTGAGCTCTCAAGTATGCTTGTTTACATGAAGAGTTATATGTAGCCAAAATTTCCCCTTTGTAAAACTCAAATCAAAAATACAGTATATATAGCCATATTTATGCATACTTATAAAACAGATATACTGTGTCTCAAGAATACTGTGTGATAACTTTTTTTCTGCTGGTTCAGTTAAGTATCAGGAAGAGCATGTGGTTTGCTTTTACACCCATTTTATGCCAAAACATGCTTGTACCTTTAAATACTGGAGATGCTCACAGCATTGCTAAAAGCTTACCTGTTAATTGTCTCTGAGTAAAACTGGGAGTGGAGTTTGCAGGTTCACTAACTCAAGCTAGGGTGTTGTTTAATGCAAGCACGTGTATGCCAAGGACATGTAGTTGATTTTACATATTGTGTAAATGTGTATTTTACAACATTGCTGTAATACTGCATTTACCAGTGGATGTTTCACAAGCTGTGTAACTTAGAAATAGGCATTCTTTCACCAGATATAGTTATGCAGATAATGAAAAATTCTGTAAATCTTTAAATACTAACTATCCTCAGATGCTGCCCATCCAGTCAAAGAGAATTGTTTAAAATATATCTGATGACCTGATATTGGATAGGATCTAAGTACTATGCATATGACATTTTACAACTCTTAATAGGCATTGCTCAACTCAAATATACTAAGTGTATCAAAATATACTTATAAAGTATACTACATATTATCAAAACTAAGGACAATTATCTCTATAATGTTATCTTACAGGATACTCTTATGCAATCATGAAGAATTATGGGCATCACGATAACATTTTGATATATGCCTGTTTTCATACAGAGCATGTCTAATGTAATGACTTAATGACTTAGACAATTTGCTTAACTTGCCCTGTGGGAGGAAGAATATATAAGTGACACAGTGCTTGGCCTTTCATAAAGTAGGGCCAAAGGTTTTCCAAAGAACACAGCTTGGTACACAGATCATAGCATGAATAGAATAGCACTGGGCCTGCCTTCAAAACTAGCTAGAGCAAGCTTCCTCCCCAAATTGTGGCCCCAAGTGAAATCTGTCCTTCCAAGTATCCACTGATTCATTTTGTAGTGTCAGATGCCAATTACTGGTCACTAAATGAACTCACATATTAAAAATCTTAATTTATTTGGGAAAAAAGCTTGAAGTTATTTCTCAAGCAATTTGTATCTAATAATATGCTTACTTCAGAATAACTTTAAGAATGAAACATTTAGTATCAAGGTAAAAACATAAGTACCTTTTCAAATATAGTAATTAATAATGAGTTTCTCTTTTTAGGATGTATTTAGGGTTTGGAGAAAAGAGTGGCAATAACAAGATATCAAGGTTGATTGGAAATACCATAAAGAAAAATTGGTTCCTATACTTTAATGAATAGATGAGGGTGATCTGTCATTCGCTTGTCAAGCATATAGTGTTTCCTTTTCAAACACTTTTAAAGCCTGTCCTCACCACTTTCTCCACAATGTAGACTCATTACTTTATACCACCAATGAAGAAATAATTGACTTTTAATCAACTCTACTTGGGCCACCATACAAATTATTGAAGTCTGAATTTTAAAACATTATTATGACTTGAATTTCAATAAGGTACTTTGTTCATGAATACTCTTTTTGTAACTGGGCAAGAGGTAAAAGATAAAGCATTAGATATTAAATTATTGATTTCTAGAGATTGACAGATTACTTTGCCAAGTGTTTTATATTATTGTATTATTATCTCAGAGTGAGGACCTTAAAACCTGAAGAATGAAATCAAGGCTATGTGTAGTTCTGATTTTTACATCACAGATAGCAATATTTCTTCTTGTCTGTTAAGTTCCTAGTCTAGTTAATAAAGAACATTACCTGCTGATGGAGCACAGTGTCCCGTGTTTATGCAAAAAAATTAAAATGATTGCATACTCAAATGAAAACTAATTAAACACAAAGCTGTTCTCCTAATTTAAAAGCATAATTACTTTCTTGAGCACATTAGGTTCTAAAAATCAGATGTTACATTTTTTTTGTGAGTTTAATTATTAATTATTTAGGCTTACTTTGCATATATAATGTGTTCTTCCATAACTGCTACTAAATCTGCTGATTGCTTGTAGATTAATTAATTACATATTAAGGTTTTTTAAATAGCTTTGCAACACTTGGAGCACAAAGGAAATTTTAAATATGAGAAAACAAAGGAAGTACTCAGTAGAAACATTTGAGATGCTTGTAAATTATACTTACCTAGCCTATTCTGATTCTCATAAAAGTAGAGAAAACAGTATGGTTATTTCATTTTTTCCTAGGTAAATATATTTTAAATAAATATCTTTGTAAAATTTAAGGAAACATTTACTTGGAGTTTTTAGTTTTGTAATTTTTGGTAATACTGCAGGACTTTTTTTTCTGTTGGCCATCAATGATCCCCAAAGACCTATTATTTTATATGATTTAATTTGCAAATGGAAATGTCTTTTTATTTCCTTTTCTGATTACACAGCATGATTATAATAAAAAGAAATACCTCTATACAGCAATATATAGGAATGATTCTTGATAAGATGTTTAAACATGGATGACTGTTGAAAATATGCTAAGTAAAAGAAAAACTGAAGAATCACATATCATGATTTCATTTATATGAATTTCTGAGAAAGAAATCTCTAGAGATGAGATAGTTGCATGGAAATGTGGATTGACTGAATGAGCAGAGCGGAACTTTTTGAGTGATAATGGTTGTGCAACTGTATGTTTACTAAAATCAGTGGAATGTACACTTATAATTGGATTTTATGATATGTAAATTATGTCAGGAAGTTCTATTTTATTTAATTTTTATTTTTTAAATTTTCTTTACTTTATTGTGTTGGTTTTGCCATACAATGACATGAAACTGCCATGGGTTTACATATGCTCCCCCTCCAGAACCCCCCTCCCTCCTCCCTCCCGATTCCCTCCCCCTGGGACATCTCGGTGCACCAGCCCCAAGCATCAACCCTGGGCTGGCGATTGATTTCACATATGATAATTAACATGTTTCAATGCCATTCTCCCATATCATCCCACCCTTGCCCTCTTCCACAGAGTCCACGAGTCTGTTTTATACATCTGCGTTTCTTTTGCTGTCTCGCATGCAGGGTTCTCGTTATCATCTTTCTAAATTCCATATATATGCATTAGTATACTGTATTGTTGGTGGGAATGCAAACTAGTACAGCCACTATGGAAAACAGTGTGGAGATTCCTTAAAAAACTGCAAATAGAACTGCCATATGACCCAGCAATCCCACTGCTGGGCATATACACCGAGGAAACCAGAATTGAAAGAGACACGTGTACCCCAGTGTTCATCGCCACATTGTTCACAATAGCCAGGACATGGAAACAACCTAGATGCCCATCAACTGATGAATGGATAAGAAAGCTGTGGTACAAATACACAATGGAATATTACTCAGCATTAAAAAAAATTTATTTGAATCAGTTCTACTCAGGTGGACGGAACTGGAGCCTATTATCCAGAGTGAAGTAAGCCAGAAGGAAAAACAACAATACAGGAAGTTCTATTTTAAAGCATGGGGGGAGTATGGGAGGAAAAACAAACTGCTGGAACATCTGTATTTTTAGAGTCTGAGACGAATATTAGGATGGATTTTAATAGAGGAAAAAATAACATAGTACTTTTGCCCAGAGAAAACAAATTGAAGTGAATTTGCCCTCCCCTCAGATTCCACTCCCCACATAGATCCCTTCAAATAGATTGGTGTATTTGTTATCAGGCCACACACAGGTACCTTCTTCCTTTCTCCCTTTCCACCAGTGACTTCTGTACACATGAATACATGCACAGGCTTTTTTTTAAATTAAAATTCCTAGTAACATAAAATTTATTTTAACAAATTTGAAGTGTCCAGTTTAGTCATTTTAGTATATTCAAAGTGTTTTACAACTGTCATCACTATGTAATTTCAGAGTATGTATCCATCACCCCAAAAAGAAACCCTTTACCTCTCAATTCCCCACCTCCCATGCCCTTTCAACCACTATTTATTTTCTGTCTCGGGTTTTGCTTATTCTGGACATTTCATATAAATAGGAGCATGAAATGTGGCCTTGTGCTTCTATCATCTTTCATTTTGCATATCATTTTCAGTCATCTTTTTATATTTTAACCATGCAGTCTATTTTGGACATCATTATGTATGTTGAACACTGAAATTTATTCTTTACTTCACCAGTTCCCTGCTGTTGAACAATTGGGATCTTTGTACCTTCTTTTAAAAATTACAAATAGTGCTACATTGGTATTAGCATCTTTCATTATTGGAATGTAACATTTGCTTTTAACAGTGCTGAGGTTGGTTATTATTTAAACTCAGTTTAAATTCTGAGAATTTCAATAATTTTATTCCCTGATAGTTTTGTTTAGTGTGAATATTGTTTCCTGTGATTTGTTGAAACGTATACGTCTACATCCATGTTTGTACAGAGCATTACCCTTTGGTTCACAGTTATCTCAATGTTTTTTTCTAGTCTTAAGCAGTGGAATGTAAATACTGCTAATGGTATGATGTCACACCCACACCTCAAATTATTCCCACATTAGAATGGAAGACTTCATTTAAAGTGAGCTTTTTTAAAATTTTTGCTCATTTAGAAAAGTCATTCCAACAATGTCATTTAAGAAAAAGTTTGAAATGTGCCCATTTAAAATTTCACCTTGAGTGGTTCTGTATGCCTATAGAATTCAGTTGTTTCAGAACATTCCTGAACATCAGTATTCATCCTTTGAGATAGGATATATAGTATGATCTGACAGTGGCTCAAATTAGGCCTTGTTACCCAATGTCCTCCTGTTTAAATTCCCAAGAGTTAAATTTTACCATAGTATCAGTTAAAAAGAAGCTTAAAATCAACATTTCCAATTCAGATATCTACTGAAATCAGTTACATAAATTTTTATTGAACTTTAAGTGTTAAGTTTCTTAATTTTGATAAAATAATTTAAAATGCTTTCCTTCTGCCTGTTTCTTTTTTTTGCTTTGTGTGTGGATGGGATTAGTTTTGAGGTATTTATTTGCTTTGGCATTCTATTTATTATGTTCTATGACCTGTAAGTAGGCTTACTTTTTTAATGCACTTTTTAAAAAACACTATTTCTGTACTGTTTAAATGTGATGCATTTTAATCACCACATGAGCATTCATTGATCAACATTTCCTAGCTTAAATGCACCTTCAGATACTACTTGGATGTCTATGGCTGACACAAGGTTCAATTTTTATCATCTCTTCAGACCATATTCTATTCTGACTCTGGTCTAGGCCACAATTTTCCTAGTGAGATAACTTGTTTTTGGCCTTTTCTATAAAAGATTCAATAATTGCTGCAGTTTCATAAAAGATTAAATTACATCTCCAGTGATATAAATGGTATTTAAACATGGCTATCTTTGATCAGCAATTACTTTGAACCAAAATTAGAATTTAATATTTGACACAAGATTCACATTTTCTGCTTTTATTTTATAATATCACAAAAATAACAATCATTTATGAACAAAGCTTGGGTCTTAACCAGACCCAATTAAAGGCAAAATGGGAGTTGAGAAAGTCAGGATTGAATTGAAGGTGATAGAGGGGAGTCTGGAACCTTAAGAGAATCAGCAGTGGAAGGATTGGAGAGTTTGTGCTAAGATGTGCAAGGGAATTTATTTTAATATTTATAGACATTGATAAGAATTTTTAGTATATAAAGATAAAACCTGTTTACCTGATGTAAATAGCAGTGAGTAACAAAAAAGGATAAACAATGGAAAATTATGTTAATTCTTTAAATCAGTTATATAATGAAACTCAGTACTAAAGCAGTTTTTAAATATTCACATAACATACAAGGTAATTCTTACTGATATGAATTTGTTTGCAGAACCTTTCGGAAACCTGTTTCAGCCCTAGGACTGGGAAATTTTTCTAGCCACTAATTTAAATTGCTCATGCTTCAATTTATTGGCTTCACTCATAGCTCAGTTGGTAAAGAATCCACCTGCAATGCAGGAGACCCCAGTTCCATTCCTGGGTCGGGAAGATCTGCTGAAGAAGGGATAGGCCACTGACTCCAGTATTCTTGGGCTTTACTTGTGGCTCATCTGGTAAAGAATCCTCCTGCAATGCGGGAGACCTGGGTTTGATCCCTGGTTTGGGAAGATCCTCTGAAGAAGGGAAAAGTTTCCCACTCTAGTATTCTGGACTGGAGAATTCCATGGACGATACAGTCCATGGGGTCACAAAGAGTCTGACACAACTGAGTGACTTTCACTTTCGCTTTTCATGCTGCAATTAGAGTTTGGGTCTTTTTCTCTCTTTATTGGAGATGGGATCAGGTCACCACCCTCTTAAGGTGGCACCAGTGGTAAAGAATCCACCTGCCAATGCAGGAAACACAGAGACGTGGGTTTGATCCCTGGGTCAGAAAAATCCCCTGGAGTAGGAAATGGCAACCCTCTCCAGTGTTCTTGCCTGGGAAATCCCATGGACAGAGAAGCCTGGTGGGCTGCAGTCTGTGGCAAAGAGTTGGACACGAATGAGCACACATGGCCTGCCACACCACCACCCTCTAAGACTAGAGCAGGGAAGCTGCGGTCCCTGGTGAAGATCTGAAAGCGTATCCATGGAAGAGAGACCACTCTAATTGGCTTCATTTCTTACCTGCTCCCCAAACTGAGCATGCTCTAGTTGCTGGTCCTGCTTGAAAAACCCTTCCACATTGGCAATTATATGATTCAGAATAGAACCTATGAATCTAAAAAGTTAAAAAGCCATAGAAAGTAGGCAGTTGTATCAGCATTTTAGAGAGGAACATTACAGCTAATGCCCAGGGTATGGCTTCTATGCTTGCCATTCTGTCTCTATCTTGGTGTCCCTTCCAGTCTTCAGTTTATGTCTGTTGAAACTTTAATTGACTCTAATATAGAAATGAGATGTATCTGTAGCATTTTGTGCATATCAGATTCTTATGTTGCCTTTTCCCAATTCTTTAACAACAACAAAAAAAGTAAACGAACCCATTATTTCATCTTGAAGTGATGGGAGAATATTTTGGATATATTTTTTCAAGGGTTATGGAAAGGAATAGGCCCTTGCTTTGAAGTCTTCCTGGTTCAATGACTGGAGAAATGTTTCCCACCCTTGTTCAATGAGCTTGTTCTGTGGGATGTAGTTCCAAGCTATCAAGTTGCTACTATGAACAAAATCCTTCTTTGGCTTCCTCCTTACAAGCTGAATATTCTCTGCCTTAATGCTTTTCCTCACAGCTGAGTTTATGATTGCCCTTCCAACTTTTCTCTAAGTCCCTTCCAAATTCTTCATATCTTTCATTGTGTAGCCCAGATAGGGACATTTCATATTTCATATATCTGATGACAAGTAAATAACAGTGACCCATATTTACTCCTTTTCATGTAGCTAAGAAGGACATATTTCTTGCACAATTTTGAACTGAGAACTAAGAATGAAAAATATCTATCTTAGCACTAGCCTTGCTAATAACTAGACCTTGATTAAGTCATTCTGAGCTTTAGTTTTCTCTCTCTAAAATGAAGTTGTATTAGATTCTTTAACACATTTCAATTCTAGATATTTGACACATACAGCATGTAATATGTATTGTATATATGTTATATATAACAAAATTAATGTGCATATAATTTTTGAAGTAATAAAATTTCAGTCATATTCCAGAAGAATATATTTATATATGTATATGTATCTATATGAAAGTATTCCCTATTTATGTTCTAATTTCATCAGGCTATGTGAAAGTATATATAGGATGATATCTTCTTTGTTAAAAAATAGAGTGTGCACACACATACCCTCAGACTCACATTTGTCACCTGGCACAAATGTTTCACTAAGGAAGAGAATTGATGACTACTTGCTCTTTTCCAGACCTCTTGAATTGCTTGAAAGTTTTAACTATACCTTAGAAAGAAAATATGATTTTGCCTCAATAACTAATGTAACCTTCACTGTTAAATATTTGTCTTTCTAATTTAGTTGCAATCAAAAAGATTAAGCAGACACATCATCCCTAGGCTAGAGTTTGATATTTTACCAGTACAGTTAATTCCCTTTTTTTTCCCCCTTGTTCATCAGTGCACCTTGCAATCTTACAAAAATAACCTAATTCACTCCAAGGTACCAAGGACTTTCATCTGTACTACCACTGACCTCTGGGGTATTACATGACTCTTCTCAGAGTCCTGTAACCATTTCCTTAGTTCAATAACTAAAATGTCTTGGACAAACTAAAAGCTATGCTACTCTTCAGGAAAGCAATTACGTCCCTTTCAGCAAAATAAGAAGTTTAGGAGAAACCAGCATGGCTCTCAGATAAGGTAATTCTTATAAAGGAAAAGAAGTTTGGGGGTTCTCTCTTAATTTGATTTTTATACTTACTCTAATGCAGTAAGATATAAGATGCATAATACATGCAATAAGATTTTAAAAATATAATAAATAGCTTTGTATTCTGCCTCTAGGTTGAAATGTAAAAACATGAAGTATAGTTAAAATGCCCTGTGAATATTCTAAATTATAGCCTGTGTCTTCCCAGAAGTTACTGATATTCTGAATTTTCAGCTTATTCTCAGCATTCTTAAATAATGTAGTAATATTTAGTGTGCTTTTGACTTTTATATAAGTGACATCATACTGCGTTACTCTTCTAGAATTTGCTTTTTTTACGTGCAAGTTTGTGAGATTTCAGCTATGTGAATACTTTTTGAAGCTCTATTTACTAGCATATAATAGACCATTAATATATCATTATATATTGATACTTTACTACTTATGACATCAAGTTTGTGTCCAATTGCCTGCTTTTACAATGATCTGTGAACAATCTTGTGTGTCTCCTTGCATACATGTGAGCAAGTGTTTTCCTAGAACTATATAAGGTTTAAGTGCTCCACCTTCTTGATGGTTTGTGTCTGTCTTATCCCAAAGCCAAAAGCACCCTCAATATTTTCTGTTAAGGATTTTAAAGTTTTGCTTTTCACATAAAAGTGTTTTTTTATCCACCTGGTATATGATGTCGGGATCTGACTTTGTTTTTTCCCATGTGTATCATCAGTTGTTCCATCATCATTTATTTACTAGGTGTCCAGGAAAGGTACTGGTAAGGCATTCTTCTAACTTAGACCTAAAAAGAATAGGAGGGGGCAAAGCACCTCTTTTTTTCCCATTGAAGAAAAAAAACTCCCTTTAAAATTTGTCTACCTTTCACTCTTTCCTCTAGCCTTATGTCTCTCTGCTCTTACCTACATGGAATTGACTTCATTAATAAAAAACATGTGACTTAGCAGAAGCAGTACTTTGGGATGGTATGATTTCCTATCTTCTAAGCAGAGGTCAGTAAACTACTTATTTTGTAAAGGACTGGGTAATGAATATTTAGGTTTTATAGGTCAAGAGGCAAGGATATTACATATATATATACACACACATATATACACCCTGTATATATGGATGTGTGTATATGTATGTGTGTGTGTGTGTGTGTGTGTGTATAGCTATATACCAAGAGGGAAAACAAATTTCTACCAAATTTATATTGACAAAATTATAATAATGTTGAGTATAATTTTTGATCATGCAAGTTGACTAATATGTAGAGTAAAATTCTTCCTGATTATCTCATTGATTCCTCCTCATAGCCTAATGAGGTTGATATTCATACCTATAATATATTTATGAGGAAAATGAAGTTCACATAAGTTTACCTTGTTAGCAGATGTTGGCATTATCATTTGAGCCTAACTCCAGAGTTTGTACTCTTGACCCTGATATAATTTTGAGAGGGGAATTAACATTAAGTCTTATTTTAAAGATGATAAAATGGAAGCTCAAAGGGATTGAGTAACTCAAACAAGGTACATGTAGGGCCAAATATGTCTAATTTAAAATACATGTTCCTTCCCTTCTACTCTGCAACTTCAAAACTTCCAGGAACCTCCAGAACATGGATAATAGCTGTAATTAGCAAATCAGGTCTCAATTTATGTTACTGTCAGGAGAGTGTGTAATTTCCTTGGTTCTGTCTCACCACAACAAAGATTTGAAACTGTGAACCAGTGCTACAGCTCAGTTTCAGCTCAGACTTTAATTCATTCTGCAAACAAACGAGATAGTATACCGTTGAGGCGTGAGGGTGGGCCAGCCTTCGAAAGAGAGGCCTCAACTGTCTTGTCTCCCTCTTTTTATGTGTTTTGTCTCCTCCCCCAGAGCCTGCCCTATTGAAATTAGGGCTAGCCAGGAAGCGGGCACGTTTGTTTCATCTGAGGTTCTCACTCCTGTCTGGATTTTTCCTTTGTTCCCTTTTTTGTGGGCTTTTCCCTTTCTTTGTCTTTTAGGCACCACCATTTTGTACACCTTTTCCCTGTTCTAACTACCTAACATTACCATTTTAACTGAAATAGTTTAAAATAGAGATAAAAAACTGTATTACATTTTTCTTTCTAATTATAAAAGATAAACTGACAATGTAGCACTGTAAATATACTTCAATTTTAAAAAGATAAATTGACTTTACAAAAAAAAAAGCATGTAATACTGAAAGGTATTTGGTGAAAGATAAGTGAAGTTCATTGATTCATTTTTTTCCTCTCCTCCTATTTGCTATCCCCTTGTTTCCCTTTAATTTTTCTCTTTTCATCTCTCTTCCCATTTTTAAGAGATGCTCAAGAGTAGAATTAAGAGATGCTCAAGAGTAGAATTAACAAAAAAAAAGAGTAGAATTAACATCCCAGAGAACTCAGGGTACTTTTACTGACCAAACATAGTGGGGATCTCACAGCCAACATAAATTATTTTAATAGATGAATCTTTTTAGTTTCTTGGCATCAAGTCAGTGTTCAATCAGTGTTCACTGAATGGCTACCACATGGTGGATTCTGTGAGAGAATGCAGATGGAAGCATCTGCTTCTGCCTTCAGGGAGCTCACAAGCTAGTGAAATTATAAGTCAAGGCAAACTTGAGAAGATAAAAAAAAAGTAGAAGTAAACTCATGCAAGAGAGAGACTTGGCATTGCAGCTCTGGCAACTCATGTACTTTATTAAAAACATGTAAGTTAATTATATGAATTCTCAGTTAAATGATGCATTTTATTCAGTGATAAATCTGATTAACTTCAAGATAAAACAAGTAAACAAAAGCATAGCCACTATTTGTGTATTTGACTTCAAAGATGCATTTTAAAATGCTTTGCATAGTGAAATCACCAACTAAAATGTACTTGCCAAGTGCTCCAACAGATGTGTCACATGCATATCTCATTTAAAGATGACAACAATCCAGTGAGATAGGTGTTGCTATCATCATTTTAGATTATTTTAAAGATTCAAAGTATTTGCCCAATTGTTAAACAGCTGAATAGCTGTAATTTGACTTAAAAAGTAGTTATGAAAACTTGAAAACATGGTAACATTTGAAAAGGATCCATCAGTTCAGTTCAGTTGCTCAAACATGTCCAACTCTGCAACCTCATGGACTACAGCATACCAGACTTCCCTGTTCATCACCAACTCCTGGAAGTTGCTCAAATTCATGTCCACTGAGTCAGTGATGCCATCCAACCATTTCATCCTGTGTCGTCCTCTTCTCCTCCTGCCTTCAATCTTTCCCAGCATCAGGGTCTTTTCCAATGAATCAGTTCTTCGCATCAGGTGGCCAGAGTATTGGAGTTTTAGCTTCAACATCAGTCCTTCCAATGAATATTCAGGACTGCTTTCCTTTAACATTAACAGGTTTGATCTTCTTGCAGTCTGAGAGACTCTCAGGAGTCTTCTCCAGCACCACAGTTCAAAAGAATCAATTCTTCGGTGTTCAGCCTTCTTTATGGTCCAACTCTCACATCCATACATGACTATTGGAAAAACCATAGCTTTGACTAGATGGACCTTTGTTGGCAAAGTAGTATCTCTGCTTCTTAATATGCTGTCTAGGTTGGTCATAGTTTTTCTTCCAAGGAGCAAGCATCTTTTAATTTCATGGCTGCAGTCACCATCTGCAGTGATTTTGGAGCCCAAAAAAATTATATAAAGTCTCTCACTGTTTCCATTGTTTCCCCATCTATTTGCCATGAAGTGATGGGACCGGATGCCATGGTCTTGGTTTTCTGAATGTTGAGTTTTAAGCCAGCTTATTCACTCTCCTCTGTCACTTTCATCAAGAGGCTCTTTAGTTCTTCTTCACTTTTCGCCATAAGGGTGGTGTCACCTGCATATCTGAGGTTATTGATATTTCTCCCAGCAGTCTTGATTCCAGCTTGTGCTTCATCCAGCCTGGCATTTCACATCATGTACTCTGTATATAAGTTAAATAAGCAGGGTGACAGTATACAGCTTAATGTAGTCCTTTCCTGATTTGGAACCAGTCTGTTGTTCCATGTCCAGTTCTAACTGTTGCTTCTTGACCTGCATACAGATTTCTCAAGAGGCAGGTAAGGTGGTCTGGTATTCCCATCTCTAAGAATTTTCCAGTCTGTTGTGATATGCACAGGATCCATACTGCCTTATAATTTATTTTCAACCCTAAGGGCAAACTAGAAAAAATAAATCATATATACAGCATTGAACTGATAACTGAATTAACATTTTGGTTCTTCTCCCAAAGGACTTTTTCTTTTTTTGGCAACAAATCAGAAGTTGTGCTATCTCTCTGAAATTTGGATTGTTTGGATTACTTTTGGTATGGCTCTGAAATGAGCTAGAGATGCCTCCCTTAGTTCTAAATTCTCGATTACATAAGAACATGAAGCTCTATCCCTACTAGGTGTGCTCACTTTATCTAGCAGGCTCTGAGAGGGTTCCTTGGGGCTTGGCAGTTGGATTCTGTATGCAGTTCCATCACGTGAAGCAGAAGAGGAAACTGCTTGGGAGGAGGGCTAAAAACCAGATTCTACCTCTGGTTCTGCTCCTAGCCCATGATATGACTTTGAATAAACTTAAGTTTTATACTGTCTATAAAATGGGGATTTAAAATGGTTTCTTTTCTCACTCCACTGGCAGATCAGAATACCCTGTTCATGTGAAATGGCTTTACAGAGTTCAAAGGGCTATGCACGTGCAGAGCACTAGTTTTTGTGAGAACAAACCTAGCCATATGCTCAGCAGCTAGATATCCTATGGGTGGGGGAAAACCAGAGCCCAGGCTAGATTAACTGAAGCAGAGGTTGGACCTCGTTCACATTAAGACAAAGAGCCAGCCAGTTCAGCTGTATACAGAAGACCCACACAAACTCTCCACATTTGAAAAACTATTTGTCAAGAGAAAATATATTGGTTAACAACTCAGGCTTTGTAATCTGATCAGTTAGAGCTCTAATTGGTATATTCTTTGTTAGCTCAGACAATAAAGAATCTGCACAAGATACAGGAAACCCAGGTTCAATCCTTGGGTTGGGAGATCCCTGGAGAAGGGAATGGAAACCCAATCCAGTATTCTTGCCTGGAGAATTCCATGGACGGAGAAGCCTGGCAGACTATATAGTCCATTGGGTTGCAAAGAGTCAGACATGACTGAGCAACTAACACTTTCACTTTTTTTCACTTTAGAGCTCAAAAGCCAGCTTCTCCACAAGAATCTTGTGGAAATGTCCTCTCTCAGCCTCAGTTTTCCCATCTGCAGAATACGTATAACTAGGGCATCTGCCCTTGAGGCTCTGTGGATTAATTGAGCAAAAGAATGCTAAAGACTTACTCTGGTGCCTGTAAAATGAAAGTAGGCAGTAAGGAGTAGGTAATGTATTTTACCATGGTCAGTAGTTGTCTCAGCAACAGTAACTCAGAAATATCAGCAGGGGGCTTGGACCGTTTTTTTCTTAAAATTGTGAATGTAATTACTTGGGACCTAATTTGCTTGTATTATACTTAGATGGTGAACCAGTGGTCTTGCATACAATTTTCATTTGTATTTTCTAAGTGAGTGGTTCAGTTCAGTTCAGTCGCTCAGTCGTGTCCAATTCTTTGCAGCCCCATGGACTGCAGCACACCAGGTCTCCCTGTCCATCGCCAACTCCCGGAGTTTACTCAAACTCATGTCCATTGAGTCAGCAATCCCATCCAGCCATCTCATCCTCTGTCGTCCCCTTCTCTTACTGCCTTCAATCTTTCCCAGCATCAGGGTCTTTTCAGGTGAGTTGGTTCTTTGCATCAGGTGGCCAAAGTATTGCAGTTTCAGCTTCAGCATCAGTTCTCTTTTGTTCCAGGCTGTATTTCTTTTCATTTACATATAATTCACTATTAACTAAACCTGGGGGGGGAGGAATCTATACCAGTTAAATGATAGGAATCTTGACCATAATTTTCACTCTGTGGGACTGACTCATAAAGTCACTTAATATTTGTATCTAATTGCAGAGACTGCTTTTTTTTAAAAATGCAGTGTTTGCATACTAGTTAACATTTCCTTAATGAGATTTATTTAATTTGGCTCAAATAAAACAAGTGCCTGGTTACTCAACTTGACATGCACATCTGAAAATAAGATTGATGAGATACACTATTGGAATTTTCTTTTTTTCATGGAGGTTTATACCGTTGAAGAATAACATAAATGGTAGAAAGTCCTAAAGCATAGTTTGAAGGAATGTCAACAACCTGTATTTATTGTCATAGTACTTGGGCAATATCTCATTTCCACTCAGCTTCAGTGCTATAAATAGTTCTAATTTGTTTTCTTTGTACATTCACTGAATTAATTATAGTAGACTAAGCCAAGTGATATTACTGTAGCAGTTGGCTAAACTTGACATAAACATAATAATTAAAATGATTGCTTTTTAATTTCTCCCCCTTTCAGTGGTTTACTAAGCTGAATTTACAATATCATAAGCCTTAAAGAATTTGATTTGAGAATCTGTGGGCTTTTCTGTCGATATGTGTTCGTTGTTGATAGTGGATCTCAGTGTGTTGTTGGGAGTTTCCTTTAGAAAGGAAGCACCTGGGTCCTGCTTCCATGAGATATCTGCTTCTTTAAAAAGTGTATTGTTTCCATCATCCTTGCAGTGCCGTGGAATAATCACGTGTTTCCATTTACCTACCCAAATTGATGCTAGCAACACACTTGCCTGCACAAACACAAACATGTGTCCTTGATAAGAGAAACGGTTACCTCAATAAAAGCTACATATATTTATTTCAACATGACCTCCAGCAAGCTAGGTGGTTCCTCAGCATTATCCAAGGCAAAGACTGTGCGCCGCTGCTCCCCATCCCGTCTCCTGCTTGTCGCTGCATGTTTGATTACATCTGGAAAGGACGTGTTTTTGTTCAGGTATAAGAAGAGGGCCTCTGGGAAGCAAGAAAGTGAAAAATGGACACTGTCAAAGGTGTGCTCCTTTCATCCTAAAAAGGTTGCCTGAGCCACTCTTGGTCCTCCCATTATGTTCCTGTGCTGTTTGCCAGTTAACTTTTCCAACGCGCAGGGGTCACTGATCTGGACAGTATCCTTTGGTTTTTCCTCCCACTGGCTCCCAGGAAAGCTGTTATAAATGCACTATACTTCCTTTTTGATTTTCCCTCAGTGGCTGGGTTGCTCTGAGAGTTTGATGCACAGGCTTAAACAACCTCTTTGCAAAGCAGAGACAAAGCAAAAATAGAAGGGGGGGAAGTACACTCCAATGAGATAGAATGAGAGCAAACTTCAGCTCAAACTTTTGAACTGAAGAGCCTTGATTTTTGTTGCTTTTGACAATTTTAAAACAGAGAACAACTGAGAAATGGGAATCTTTTTTTTTTCCCCTCCGTGTATATCCCAGAAGGATTTTTCCACTGCATACCTGATTCTGAGTGACTCTCTGTAGTCTACATTTAAAATGTCAAGTAATTTCAGCAGGCCTTTAGTAAATAAGGATTCAGTTGGCAGTTGAAGAAGCTTATCACCTGCAAGTTTCTCCAGTGTTGCCAGCACTTTCTGAAAGAAGGAACATTCCTCAGAACTTAATTCTCAGAACTCAATTTTCTCTCTTTACATCCTGCCCTCCATGACAGTTCACTTGCTCTTATAGATTCAACTCTTGCCTCCATCTTAGAGATAACCCAGGTCTTTATTCCAGATGCTAACCTCTTACCCATGCTCACATCCTTCTCCACATCTCTTTAAGATGTCCCACTGTCAACTCAAACTCAACATACATGCATTGAATGGCACTCATCTTCTCCCTTCCTCTCCCCTCTGCTTTGACAGGATACCTCTCCACAGTCCACAAATTTTGTTCTCTCTCTCAGTTGGTCCCTCCCTTCTCTCTCTGTCTCACAGTCATGCCAGTAAAGATCAAGACTGCCGTCATCATTTGCTCTCCTTTCCCTCCAGCTTCTTACACATCTCTACTAGGTAAGTCTTCTGCATTCTTTCTTGCCTCTCCTGTGTTCTCTTTCTCTACAATACTATAATTAATCTTCCAGGCTTACACAAGCATTTACTCAGCCAGGGTTTATTTGTCCTCTCTGCCTTGCCAGGCACTGTAACAAGCACACTGAGAACTTGATGTTAGGAAAGAAACTGCCATGGCAATAAGCATAGCAGTTATCCATAAATTACTACAGCATTTTTGTAATTGGCATCTTGGAAGCTAGTGTCTCTTCATCTCCAATCCGCTTGTCCTAAATTGAGTTTAGTTCAGTCACTCAGTCGTGTCTAACTCTTTGTGTCCGCATGAGGGGCAGAACGACAGACTTCCCTGTCTGTCACCAACTCCTGAGCTTACTCAGATTCATGTCCATCAAGTCAGTGATGCCATCCAACTATCTCATCCTCTGTTGCCCCCTTCTCCTGCCTTCAATCTTTCCCAGCATCAGGGTCTTTCCAGGTGAGTCAGTTCTTTGCATCAGGTGGCCAAAGTACTGGAGCTTCAGCTTCAGCATCAGTCCTTACAATGAATATTCAGGACTGATTTCCTTTAGGATGGACAAGTTGGATCTCCTTGATGTCCAAGGAACTCTCAAGGGTCGTCTCCAACTCCACAGTTCAAACGCATCAGTTCTTTGGCTCTCAGATTTCTTTATAGTCCAACTCTCACATCCATGATGTCACATACATAACTATTATAGCTTTGATTAGATGGACTTTTGCTGTCAAAGTAATGTCTCTGATTTTTAATATGCTGTCTAGGTTAGTAGTAACAGCTTTTCTTCCAAGGAGCAAGCATCTTTTAATTTCATGCCTTCAGTCACCATCTGTAGTGATTTTGGAGCCCCCCAAAATAAAGTCTCTCACTGTTTCCATTGTTTCTCCCCATCTATTTACCATGAAGTGATGGGACCAGATGCCATGATCTTAGTTTTCTGATAGTTGAGTTTTAAGCCAGCTTATTCACTCTCCTCTGTCACTTTCATCAAGAGGCTCTTTAGTTCTTCTTCACTTTTCGCCATAAGGGTGGTGTCACCTGCATATCTGAGGTTATTGATATTTGTCCTGGCAATCTTGATTCCAGCTTGTGCTTCATCTAGCCCAGTGTTTCTCACGATGTACTCTGCATATAAGTTAAATAAGCAGGGTGACAATATACAGCCTTGACGTACCCCTTCTCCTATTTGGAACCAGTCTGTTGTTCCATGTCCAGTTGTAACTGTTGCTTCCTGACCTGCATACAGATTTCTCAAGAGGCAGGTCAAGTGGTCTGGTATTCCTAACTCTTTTAGAATTCTCCGCAGTTTGTTGTGATCCACACAGTCAAAAGCTTTAGCATAGTCAATAAAGCAGAAGTAGATGTTTTTCTGGAACTCTCTTGCTTTTTCGATGATCCAGCAGATGTTGACAATTTGATCTCTGGTTCCTCCGCCTTTTCTAAATCCAGCTTGAACATCTGGAAGTTCATGGTTCATGTCCTGTTGAAGCCTGGCTTTGAGAATTTTGAGAATTACTTTACTAGCATGTGATATAACTGCAATTGTGTGGTAGTTTGAACATTCTTTGGCATTGTCTTTCTTTGGTATTGGAATGAAAAATGACCTTTTCCAGTCCTCTGGCCACTGAGTTTTCCAAATAAGCTGGCATATTGAGTGCAGCACTTTCACAGCATCATCTTTTAGGATTTGAAATAGCTCAACTGAAATTCCATCACCTCCACTAGCTTATAGTGATGCTTCCTAAGGTCCACTTGACTTTGCATTCCAGGATATCTGGCTCTGGGTGAATAATCAAACCATCATGGTTATCTGGGTCATCAAGATCTTTTTTGTACAGTTCTTCTGTGTATTCTTGCCACCTCTTCTTAATATCTTCTGCTTCTGTTAGGTCCTTACCATTTTTGTCCTTTATTTTGCCCATCTTTGCATGAAATGTTCCATTGGTATCTCTAATTTTCTCAAGGATATCTCTAGTCTTTCTCATTCTATTGTTTTCCTCTGTTTCTTTGCAATGATCACTGAGGAAGGCTTTCTTATTTCTCCTTGGCTATTCTTTGGAACTCTGCATTCTAATGGGTTTATCTTTTCTTTTATCCTTTGTCATTAGCTTCTCTTGTTTTCTCAGCTATTTTTAAGCCCTCTTCAGACAATCGTTCTGCCTTTTTGCATTTCTTTTTCTTGGGGATGGTCTTGATCTCTGCCTCCTGTACAATGTCGCGAAACTCCATCTATAGTTCTTCACGTACTCTATCAGATCTAATACCTTGAATCTATTTGTCGCTTCCACTGTATAATCATAAGGGATTTAATTTAGGTCATACCTGAATGGTCTAGTGGTTTCTGTCCTGTCTTCAGTTTAAGTCTGAATTTGGCAATAAGGAGTTCATAAGCTGAGCCAGTCAGCTCCCAGTCTTGTTTTTGCTGACTGTATAGAGCTTCTCCATCTTTGACTGCATAGTATATAATCAATCTGATTTTGGTATTGACCATCTGGTGATGTCCATGTGTAGAGTCTTCTCCTGTGTTGTTGGAAGAGGGTGTTTGCTATGACCAGTGCGTTCTCTTGGCAAAATCTGTTAACCTTTGACCTGCTTTATTTTGTATTCCAAGGCCATATTTGCCTGCTACTCCAGGTATCTCTTGACTTCCTACTTTTGTATTCCAATCCCCTATAATGAAAAGAATGTCTTTTTTGGGTGTTAGTTCTAGAAGGTTTTGTAGATCTTCATAGAACCGTTCAACTTCAGCTTCTTCAGCATTACTGGTCTGGGCATAGACTTGGATTACTGTGATCTTGAATGGTTTGCCTTGGAAACAAACAGATCATTCTGTTGTTTTTGAGACTGCATCCAAGTACTGCATTTTGGACTCTCTTATTGACTATGATGGCTAGTCCATTTCTTCTAAGGGATTCTTGCCCACAGTAGTAGATATAATGGTCATCTGAGTTAAATTCACCCATTCCAGTCCATTTTAGTTCACTGATCCCTAAAATGTTGATGTTCACTCTTGCCATCTCCTGTTTGACCACTTCCAATTTTCCTTGATTCATGGACCTAACATTCCAGCTTCCTATGAAATATTGCTCTTTACAGCATTGGACTTTACTTCTATCACCAGTCACATCCACAACTGGGTATTGTTTTTGCTTTGGTTCCATCTCTTCATTCTTTCTGGAGTTATTTCTCCACTGATCTCCAGTAGCACGTCGGGCACCTACCCGTCTGGGGAGTTCATCTTTCAATATCCTCAAGTTAACCTTCCCAAATACTACTTTGATGATATTTTCCTAAATATCATGGATTTTTTTTATTGTTTTTGCCATACATTGTCATGATATCACCATATGCTTCCCCTCCGGAACCCCCCTCCCTCCCTCCCCAGGAAATCTCGCTGTACCAGCCCCGAGCATCAATCCTGGGCTGGCAATTTATTAGACACATGACAATTAACATGCTTCAACGCCCTTCTCCCATATCATCCCACCCTTACCCTCATCCACAAAGTCCACGAGTCTATTCTATACACCTGTGTTCCTTTTGCTGTCTTGCATGTTGGGTTCTCTTAACTATCAGTAACTCTAATTCTATATACATTATGACCTAAACCTTGAGGACTCTTCAGATGGAGCATCATAATTCACCCAACTTCATTTATCATTTTGACTGCAAAATACAAGATCATCTCCCCTTTATCTGCCAGCCTTACTTTGTCCAGACACGGAAGGGGACAGGAGACAGGAGCTTAGAGCCTCACACTGCCAGAAGCAAGACTCTCTGGGGAAGACTGGTGTGCCCGAGTTAACGACACCCAAGCATTAACTTCCCAGTTGAATAAGTTAGCTCCAGTTAGTGCCAAAGCCACTGTGAATGCCCATAATGCCAGCTGTATTTCTGAAAAAAAAAAAAAAGTATGGCGATTCATAAATAGATCAGTGCAGGTCTATCACACTCTGCTCTTAGAACATGAGAGAAAACCTCCCTGAAGAACTGACGTGCTCAATTGCTCACTCATGTCTGACTCTGCAATAGTATGCACTGTAACCCACCAGACTCCTCTGTCTATTGTATTTTTCAGGCAAGAATACTGTGGTGAGTTGGCATTTCCTACTCCAGGGGATCTTCCTGACCGAGGGATTGAACCTGTGTCTCTTGCATTGGCAGGCAGATTCTTTACCATCTGAGCCACTAGGAAGCCCAAATACATACTATATAAATCAGTTCAAACAGTGCAGAAGTGTATAAGGTAGACATGAAAAGTCCCTCATGTGACCTCCACCCCCACAAATTACCAGAAATGAAGAGAGCTTGCTGCATTGTCATTTTCACTCAACTTTGCAGTCTCCTTGCTCATTTCAACACTTCTCCTTTATTAATACCTTCACAACAAGAATAGGAATGAAAAGCCAATATAACCGACTCACTGTATTCCAGATTTCTGCTCTCAGCAGCATTCGTAAAAGTAGGAGAAAGGTGGAAGCCAGGGAGGGCACCTCAGGGGATCCTTCAGTGACCAGGGTTCCTGCTCCGCCAGGACCAGTTGGCAGAGTTTATAATCCAGCACACAGCGTCTGTCTCCACTGCCGGTGCTGCTGCTCTCTGACCACTAGGTGGTTCTGTAACCTCTCTGATGAGGTTCCTGCTTGCTGGCCGAAGTGAAAGGAAATGTTAGGGCAGAATCCTGTCCCCACATATTCCCCATTTCTTTTCATCTTCATTTTCACCCACTCCTCTGTGTCCAGAAAGAAGCTGATAACGAAGGAACTCACTGAGGCCACTCTGTGTTCCCTGCTGGGGAAGGAGAGAAGACTGTTTCCCCAACCAGGGCAGCCTCTAGCTCTAACACTGAGGATGAGTGGGCCTCCCCAACACTCTGTCCTAGTTGCAGCAGGAATGGAAATTTCCTTTACATGATGGCTTCACGTCTGCTGCATTCATTTACTTAACACAACTTACTGGTTGTGTTATGCAGGGAACCTTGCTGGGTCCATAAGATAGATATTGAGTATATAGTCCTTCAGAGTTTAATAGTCATTTAGGAGCAAAACCAAGTTTCTTGCCCAACACCCATCTTCCCTTCTCTTGGGTCTCAGTTTTCCCCTGGGGGACACCTCCCTTCCTCTCTCAGCCCATGGTCCCGGGCGTCTGACTCCACCTCTGACTTCCTGGCGGGGCACACGGCTCCATCCTGACCTGAGCACTGCATCCGCACTGACACCGATTGGTTTGAAGATGAGCAAGTCGCCTGATCCAAAGAGAAGACGCAACCTGGGGAGTTCTGCTGGCCTACTGAGAAACAAGCTTTATCTCCTTTTATATTGGTCTTGAAACTGGTGGTATGTAAGCCTGAATCTGTTGGCAGCTACCTTTCCATTATATTCATCATGTGCATGCATGCGTGCTAAGTCGCTAAGTCGTGTCTGAGTCTGTGCAACCCCATGAACTCTAGCCTGCAAGGCTCCTCTGTCCACGAGGCTCTCCAGGCAAGAATACTGAAGTGGGTTGCCATGCCCTTCTTCAGGAGATCGCCCCAACCCAGGGATCGAATCCATGTCTCTTATGTCTCCTGCACTGGCAGACTAGTTCTTTACCACTAACACCACCTGGGAAGCCCCTATATTCATCATATCTTTCTTCTAATCTTTCTAAAATAAAGTATTGATTTCAGCATGGGTCAGAATATACTGGCCATTGGGCCAAGGAATGGTTTTCACATTTTTAAAGAATTATTAAAAACAAAAGCAAAAGAATATGGACAGAGCCTGCATGAGTTCCGTAAAACCTAACGTAGTTACTTGATGAGTTTGTACAGAAAAGTTGTGACCAACAAGCATGTCCTAAACCTTTGGATGTGCTCTAATAATTGAGCCCTCTTCCCTCCCTTTATTGCTTAACTTAATATTTAGGTAACATCATGGATAGTTTAGGGTTAGCTCTAACGTAGCTATTGAGTCAGGCAAAATTTCTCTGTTGATATATTTGTTCATTGCATTTTATTTTCTTTATATAAATTAGGTTTTATTTTCCCTCTTCTCTCTCTCGTGTGTCTGACTTATAATCACCTGTCCTGTGCACCAAATTATATAATAATTATTACAAGTTACATACTTCAGGCAGAATCCTAAGTACTTTATATACATGTTCCTGCTTAATCCTCACCCTAACTCTTTGAGGCTTCTTAATAATACAGTAAAAGACTAAGGCACAGTTTGGTTAATAACCTATCCAAGGTGATGCAGCTTCTCAGTGGCACATTAACAAGAATATTTTACTGCTCTGTCCATCATCAGTGTCTGCCTTTTGGGGAGCAGTGATCTATTGTGATAGAAACCTCTGGTCACCACCAGGAGAGTAGATGACATGCTGATAAGATACAGGAGGAAAAAAGATAAGAAGGACTCTTATATGTCAGAACTCCTGTTAGGCTTTGGAGAAAAAGTAGTTACTTTATTCAGTACCTGACAATAAAGGTGAGAAGGCTCTTTCCATTCTTCTACTTGAAGAAAACGGAACTTAGAGAGCTCCAGAGATTTGCCATATTAGAGCCAGAATTTGAATGTGTATTTGTCTGAGTCAGAATTAATTCTGAAATTATGGCCGTGTCAATGGTAGCTGCAAGGGCCAGTGTGCATCTCCTCACTACAGTATGTTGATTGTGTAGACTGGGCTTAAGCAGATGTTTGTAAAGCACTCACTCAGTGAGTAAGATGCTGAGTGCTAGTGATAGAGAGCAAAAACAGGACCCAGCTGCTTCCTTTCTACAGATTCTTGGTTAAGAGTAAGTCATTGTATGATTTGGGGGCAGGTGGGGGGGAGAAGCTAGTGAATGTGGGTATTTTACAAATATTGTGCCTTGCACTTAAAGCTGGCTTTCTTACATTTTGGGGTGGTCTGTTTTCTGCCAGTCAGTGATGTAGAATTAATTAAAAACAGGGCTTTCTGCCTTGCCTTGAGTGGATTTCACAAGGAAGTTAATTTTCTTTAGAAGCCATTGAGAGAGCTCATCCTAGATAGGTTGATAAGAAGTCTGGGGCCCTAGAGGAGGAAGGGGTCCTGGGCTCTTGAGGAGGAGAAAGGGGTCCGGAGCCCTTGAGAAAGAGAAAGGGCTCTAAGGCTCTCAAGGAGAAGAAAAGGACAAGCTTTATTTTTCTACATTGCTTTGTCTTGGTCAATATAAGAATGTGTCTTGCTTGAAGACATGTTTTGCCTTCACAAGAACTAATCTTATTGTCTTATGTTGTGGGAGTGGGTCTGTAAGATCTTTCTACTGTTAGTTCTAATCTTGTTAATTGAAGATGTATGTTGTGGGGATGGGACTGGTAAAAGTATATAAGGCCTTGATAAGACTTTCGAGGGGGCCACTCTCCATCCCCCTTCTAATGTCTATGTCAGAAGCTTTCTCTGTCCCTTTTATTACTTTAGTAAAACTCTGCTACACAAAAGCTCTTGAGTGATCAAGCCTGGTCCCTGGTCCCGAAGCTAAATGTGCAGAGGTTTCAAATCTGACACCATAAGCTATCACCATCACAAATATCTTCTTTAGAAAAACTTTCTATGACATAAATATGTCTATGCCTGTAATTTAGTTAACAGTATTGTGCTGATGTTAACTTCCTAGTTTTGATAAATGTATCACAGCTTTGTGGAAGATGTTAAGTTTAGCAGAAGCTGAATGAGTGGTATATGTGAATTCTCTGTGCTAGCTTAGCAGCTTTTCTGTAAGTATAAAATTATTTCAACATAAAAGTTTTTAGAAAATCCATGCCCTCACAGACATTAAAATCTAGTGGGAGAAGAAAAATACAATAACTCTCAGATGCTCTAAATGGCAAAAGATACTAAAAGTCAGAAAGGGCTGCCCAAACCATGGTGTAGAGAAGAAAGGCTGAGTGTTTGACTGT
This sequence comes from Antilocapra americana, assembly GCA_007570785.1. Lineage (NCBI taxonomy): Eukaryota > Metazoa > Chordata > Mammalia > Artiodactyla > Antilocapridae > Antilocapra > Antilocapra americana. The sequence goes on from ML661893.1 coordinate 8,699,476, forward strand.
ACTTTTCATTAAAGCTGCAGAAAGACAAAAAGGTCACAGTATTCAGTCACAAAAATGGCCCTTTTGCTATTTTGTTCATTGTGCATTTTTGGTATTAAATTTTAATTTTTAAGAAAATATCAATTTAAAACATCAGTTATCTCTCTTACTGAGTTTTCTGGGGCCTCCCCTTCCATTTTGCCGAAGGGCGGTGTCTCTTTAACCTCACTCAAGTCCTGGCACTGCTCACCATGGCCCTAGATAAGTGTTATTATCTCTACTTTATAGGTAAGGGAACTTAAGTGTAGACAGGTAATACAGGGCCAGGCAGCAATGAAGCAGTCAAGTCAGAATCCAAAAATCTCTGTACTAACACTGTACTACACCATTTTTTCCCATATACCAAGAACTAGACTATTTCAGTAAGGCCCCAGACAGCAGAATTCGGTAATTCTGTTACCTCCACTTACTGCAATACCTGAATATGCAGCTTTTTGGTACCATCATCTCCAGCATACCTTCCTGCCTGATCCCTGACTGAGTGACCTCCACAGTAAATCAGATCATCAGACACTCTGGACTTTTTGCTCCAGTATCAGTTAGTAACCCAGTTCTGTAACTCCATAGCTCTTCTATGAAATAAAGGGCCTAGACTTCATATTACCTATTTTGCTCCCATTCTCTTTTATGTGAGCTGTTTGGTTGGCTATAAATCAGATGTGAAAGTAACAGTGTAGTGACAGATCATGTTGATTGTGAATCCTGAATTTCTCATAGAGAGAAGTTCTGGTCCCAAAATTGCTTTGGCTTATTATGACCAGTCGTCAAGAATACCAACAATGCACAGCATTGTTCAATGTACTGTGAAAGGATTGCATTTTTTTAACACAGAAAAAAATTATATTTTTGATTAGGGTAGAATAAAAAAAAAAACTCCTGGAATATTGTTAGGGAATCATAGCCATAGCCATGTTCTGAGTGGCTCCTACATCCTTCATGGTTAGTGTGTTCATGGTCAAAGTGTACATAAGCACAGTTGAATAGATTTTCAACCCAACCTAACCTCCCATCTCCGCAAACATCCGCAGTTTCTCCCCCATCTACTGACTGATTTTTGAGTCTTAAAATAGAGTACACAGCCTTTAGGTCTACAATAGGAGTTAAATCTAGAATGTTTTGCCTCTGCAAGAAGGGGCACATGTTTTAAATTTACCTCTGCTTCTAAATAGAAGTTATTAGATCCTTTTCAAGAAAAAAAGAGAAATAGGGAAGTTGGTTTATGGAGTCCAAATAACAGGCTAGGTGCTGACTTCCTTCATAACATTGTCTACTGCTGTTCTCATAAAAAATGATATAGCCTGAGGGCATTGGAGTGGTAACCCCGCTAGTGAGGGTTTGCAGAAGTTTCCTGCAGTATGTTCTTTGCTGAATATCACAATAATGTGCTAAAAAGCTTTTGTAAGTGTGAGAGGTTCACAAGCCCATGTGGAACTCTTTTAGTCAAGAACCCTAGAGAAGCCTCAGGTGGAAGTATTGCTTTTGTAATTGTTAATCCAGGAGAATCCAAGTTAAGACCTTACCAACTAGGGCCTGTTATAATTTGGGGGTAAGGACAAAGAAAAGATAATTCCCTTAATCAGAATTACTGTGACTCTTTTACCTCTATTTGGATGGCCCTCCTGGATGACTTCCCTTTACCACTGAAGGAGGCTAACATTTCCATGGCCTGTGATGCTCTACATGGACTGACCACAACCGGCCTCTCCAGCCTCAGCTCACATGACTGTCCAGCCTCGCATTGGTTACTCTTAGTTCCTCCAGCGTTTGGCTTCTTTCCTGTACTTGGACGAGTCTCCCTCCAGTTCTTCCCCTGGGCCACCCCTACTCATCCTTCAGGTATCAGTTATCAAATATCACTTCCTCAGGGAAGCCTTCTCTGATCCTTCCAAGTATATTTACTCACACTACCCAACCCTTCCTCATCACACTTAATATAAGCATATTTGAATTCTTACATACATAATCAGTTGTATAATACTTACCTCCATTGCCAGACTAAAAGTTTCAATACAACAAAGAATCTTGTTAACTAGTACCTGTTGTTCTTGTTGTTGTTGTTTATGTTTAGTCACTAAGTCATGTCTGACTCTTTTGAGATCCCATGTGCTAATAACTTGCCAGGCTCCTCTGTCCACAGGATTTCCCAGGCAAGAATACTGAAGTGGGTTGCCATTTCCTTTTCCAGATCTTCCCAACCTGGGGACTGAACCCGAAGCCTGCCTCATCTCATGCATTGCAGGTGGATTCTTTACCACTGAGCCACTTCAAAAGTCCACAAAGACAAAGACCCAAAACAGTGCCTAGCACATAGTAGACACTCAATCACTATTTATTAAGTGGATGAATAAATTAAAGGCAGTTTATTAGACTTAGAAAGACTTTTGGAGAGCCTAGTCAAAACTCTAGTTTACAGAAGAAGATACTAAAATCTAAGTAAATTTGCTGCCTAGCCCAAAGCTGGACCCAAAAGCAAAATTAGAGCTAGAACTCACATCTCTTCAATTTCTCTGCACTTTTTCCCCCCTGTCCTGATGGGAAGCTCATAGTCTAGTGATTCATCACACTAGAGGGAATAGCAGTTCCTGGCAAGTTCTTCAGGCCCTTAATGAACTTGTGGGTTTGTGCTTTATTTAATATTCACTTTATTTAAAATGAGTCCATGGTCTATGTTTATGTCCCCATTCCTCAGTTGCTGGATCAAATGTTAATTGTCACGAAGAAGAGATAATGTGGCAGTTTGGCAAAGGCTCTGCTGAACTAACGAATGTTTAACAGGATCACAGATGGAGTCATTTGCATACAGGAGATATTTTTTCCAGGGTTTTGTCCCAATTAAAAGTTACAAGTTCAAACCAGGTTACCAGTTCCAACAAAAAGAAGTTTCCCTACATTCTAGAGCCTAAAGACATGATACTCTTTCTTCAATTTGGTCCCTTTTTCCTGTCCCACATTTGACAATCTAAGAAATAGTTAATAGTCATGGCTTTCTTGAGTAAAACAGAATAGCTACAATAGCTACAGAGTTCTTGACTGCCCCTGTGTATCAGACAGGTAGCCAGTTATGGGTCAATAAGAAGGAACATTGGTTTGATTTTGCAGTCTGTAGTAAGAGCTGATTGCTTAAACAGTTGAATGCCTTCTTTATGCCAACCACTGTGGTCAGTGCTAGGGATGCAAAGATGAATAAGGCATGGTTCCTGCCCCTGAGGAGCCCTTGAAAAGAAGGGGAAAGAGGCACACAATCCTTAATCCCCCAAAAGTGCCAAGTACAGGAATAGAGGTGTAATGAGGATGGAGGAAAGGTAACAGGTTCCTTTATCTCAGATGAGACCACGTGTAACCCAAAACTTGAATCAGTAGGAATTAGTCAAGCAGAGAGTGGAAAAGGATTTCTAAGCCAGAGTTAGAACAAGAAGAGTGGCTTGGAGCGGTGTGTGTAAAGAAGGAGTCAGGCTGATCTGTCTCAGAGAAGACACAAAATAAAGAGGCTAATAATAACTAACAATAATAAGCAAAGCTATTCCTAACTGTCAAGCTCCTGTAATCTTCACAGTCTGTTAGAGCCCCCAAACCTATTTGTAATCCATCTTCAAAATTCTTATAATTGATTACATGCTGCCATGGCTATTATTTACTTAATATTCTTTTTTAAATCAACCTATTGTAGCTTCATCCAAGCAAGACTGTCCATTAAATCAGTGATTTTATCTTAGTTATATATTTCTAGTACTTACTAAAATAAGCGAATGAAGTGAAAGTCGCTTTGTCATGTCTGACTCTTCATGACCCCCTGGATTATGCAGTCCATGAAATTCTCCAGACCAGAATACTAGAGTGGGTATCCTTTTCCTTCTCCAGGGGATGTTCCCAACCCAGGGATTGAACTCCTGCATTGCAGGCAGATTCTTTACCAGCTGAGCCACAAGGGAAGTACATAACTATTAAAATATAAAATGTATGCCTTCTGGAATCATCTTAAATACAACTAGGGGCACACACGCACCACTTTGGTTAAAACACTGGAGCTGGACTAAAGAGGCCATGAGTCCAGTTCATTGGATTTTTGTAAATTATGTATTTGTCTGTGCCCCATCCTAGTTGCCGTATATGGGATCTTCAGTCTTCACTGCAGCATGCACAATCTTTTAGTTGCAGCATGTGGGATCTAGTTCCCTTACCAGGAATCGAACCCAGGCCCCCTGCATTGGGAGTGTAGCGTCTTAGCCAGTGGACCACCAGAGAAGTCCCTCACAGGACTAATTTGATTAGGGAAGTGATAGGGAGTTCAGCACAATGCTAAATTTAAGGCATGATTCCTACCATCCACGTGCTTAGTGACAGCTTGGTTTAGTTTTTCTGTTCTTGAACTAATTATATTACCATGGTCTGAATGTTTGTGTTTCCTCAGAATTCACATGCTGAAATCCTAATGCCCATTGCAATGGTATTAGGATATGGGGCCTTTGGGAGCTGCTTAGGGCCTGAGAGTAAAGCCTTCATGAAAGGGATTAGTGACCTCATAAAAGAGCTCACTAGCCCCTTCCACCATATGAAGACACAGTAAGAAGTCTGCAACCAGAAGAGGGCCTAAACCCAACCATGCTGGCACCCTGATCTCAGACTTCCAGCATTCAGGACTGTGAGAAATGAATGTCTGTTGTTTATAAGCCACCCAGTCTGTGGTATTTTGTTATAGCAGCCCAAATAGACTACCTCTGCTTTACTGACTATGCCAAAGCCTTTGACTGTGTTCAGTTCAGTTCAGTTCAGTCCCTCAGTCATGTCCAACTCTTTGCAACCCCATGAATCACAGCACGCCAGGCCTCCTTGTCCATCACCAACTCCCGGAGTCCACCCAAACCCATGGCCATCAAGTTGGTGATGCCATCCAGCCATCTCATCCCCTTCTCCTCCTGCCCCCAAACCTTCCCAGCATCAGGGTCTTTTCCAGTGAGTCAGCTCTTTGCATGAGGTGGCCAAAGTATTGTAGTTTCAGCTTCAACATCAGTCCTTCCAATGAACTCCTTTAAGATGGACTGATCTTTAGGATGGACTGGTTGGATATTCTTGCAGTCCAAGGGATTCTTAAGAGTCTTCTCCAACACCACAGTTCAAAAGCATCAATTCTTCGGTGCTCAGCTTTCTTCACAGTCCAACTCTCACATCCATACATGACTACTGGAAAAACCATAGCCTTGACTGTGTGGATCATAACAAACTGTGGAGAATTCTGAAAGAGGTGGGAATAGTAGACCACCTAACCTGCCTCCTGAGAAATCTGTATGCAGGTCAAGAAACAACAGTTAGAACTGGACAGGGAACAACAGACTGGTTCCAAATGGGGAATGGAGTACTTCAAGGCTGTATATTGTCTCCCTGCTTATTTAACTTATATGCAGAGTACATGAGAAATACCAGGCTGGATGAAGCACAAGCTGGAATCAAGATTTCTGGGAGAAATATCAATAACCTCAGATATGCAGATGACACCACCCTTATGGAAGAAAGTGAAGAAGAACTAAAGAGCCTCTTGATGAAAGTGAAAAAGGAGAGTGAAAAAGTTGGCTTAATGCTCAACATTCAGAAAACTCAGATCATAGCATCTGGTCCCATCACTTCATGGCAAATAGATGGGGAAACAATGGAAACGTGAAAGACTTTATTTTGGGGGTCTCCAAAATCAGCGCGGATGGTGACTGCTGTCATGAAATTAAAAGACGCTTGTTCCCTGGAAGAAAAGTGACCAACCTAGACAGAATATTAAAAAGCAGAGACATTTGCCAACAAAGGTCCATCTAATCAAAGCTATGGTTTTTCCAGTAGTCATATATGGATGTGAGAGTTGGACTATAAAGAAAGCTGAGCGCAAAGAACTGATGCTTTTGAACTGTGGTGTTGGAGAAGACTCTTGAGAGTCCCTTGGACAGCAAGGAGATCCAACCAGTCCATCATAAATGAAATCAGTCCTGAATATTCATTGGAATGACTGATGCTGAAGCTGAAGCTCCAAAACTTTGGCCACCTGATGCAAAGAACTGACTCATTGGAAAAGACCTTGACGCTGGGGAAAGTTGAAGGTGGGAGGAAAAGGGGACGGCAGAGTATGAGATGGTTGGATGGCATCACCAACTCAACGGACATGAGTTTGAGTAAACTCCAGGAGTTGGTGATGGACAGGGAGGCCTGGCGTGCTACCATCCATTGGGTTGCAAAAAGTCAGACACGCCTGAGTGACTCAACTAAACTGAAAATAGACTAAGACAAGCAACAATAGTAGCAGCTACCATAGGATCCGTCCTTGTGTGTGTCAAGCATTACATTTGGTACTTTACATTCTTTGCTTATGTAATCCTTACAACCCTCTGTGAGATAAGTTTGATGGTTATGCCCATTTTAACAGTCTCTCAGAGGCTAAATGTCTTGTGGGAGTTCTGACCCATTGTTTAGGAGAAGAGATCATAAGAAAGCTTCTCTATGTACTTGAAAGAGAGCTTCCTCCCGACTCTGGAGGCTGGAGCTTTGCTCCCAACACAGCCACTTTGGTTCACTGTGGACTTCAGAAGAGTCTATTAAACTCTCCAGGCTGCAGCTTCCTTCTGCAAAATGTTTATAGTCCATGATCTCTAAGATCATTTGTAAGCTGGAGACTCTTTCTAGGTCTGTTTCTTTATCTGTAAAGTAGGGCTAATAATACCAACTTCATAGGATTATTGAGAAGATTAAATGTAGATAAAGTCCTAGCCCAAAATCTGAAACATGGTAAAAATGCAATAGATGGCATTATAAATAAAAACACTATTAACCATAATAATCCTGATAATCTTGATAATCATTTTGATGAGTTTCAAAATCTGCAAGTAAATAAGAGTGAGTGAATTATACCATTATATAGAAATGAGTGTGCTATCTCATTTTCATTTCAGGGAGGACAGTGGGTTTCTCTATACTTTCATATCATTAAGTCAGATTCTAAGAACATCCTCTTCCCTGGTGTGGTTGTTGGCCTCCAAGATATTCTCCATGATTCTACAACCCCTTGGTAGTCCCTCTCATGTTGAAAAGGGCTGAATTGTGTAACCACTGAGATATTGTGGATATGATGCTATATGACTTCTGAGGCTAGGTACTAAAAGACATTGTAGCTTCTACCCTATGTTCTCTTGGAGACACTCAAGCAGCCCTGTGGAGAAGCCCCTGTGATGAAGAACTGAAGTCTCCCATCAGTCAGTGAGGAACTGAGGCTTTTATCCTACAGCCTCGGGAGTGAGCCATGAAGTATATGGATCCTCCAGCCACAGTTAAGCCTTCAGATGACTGCAGCTCCTGCAAGCATCATGACCTCATGAAAGACCCTGAGCCAGAACCTCTCAAGCAAGCCACCCTTAAATTCCTGACCCAAGGCCAAAGACACTGTGAGGTAATAAGTATTTGTTTCAAGTCGCTCTGTTTCAATATAACTTGCGATGCTGTAAGAGACAGTGAATATAAATGAATCATTGCAAAGATTCAAGAAAATATTTTAACTGAAAGCATATAGCCACCTTGGTATAGTCTAATTCAAGTCATTGAAGAGCTGTGAATGTTCAAAGGGAAGGGATAAGGAAGGGGGAGAGGAGAGGCATGAAGGAGAAGGAAACATCAAGCTCCAGGGACTGAGGTCTCTAAGAACACCTTCTCCCTAGCAGCAGAGGATAAGCAGAAAACTTCACCAGGTTTAACTCACCGAGTTTAGGGCACATTCAGAAGCAGTGTGGATGGTGGCAAGGGAAATGCATCTGCAAACACATTAGGTCCACCAAAAGCCTTTTTTGCAGTCACAGAGTAGAGTCCAAGGCAGTAATTTGGAATGGCTCTCATGTGAACAGCTGAAGCTTCATCTCACCAGCTGTTTAATCCTGATTACTTTTGAATAATAAGATATGTTAGAATCATTTTCTACGTAGCAACAACCATTTATGGATGCCCAATGTTACTATTCATGCTTCTCTGTTAAAAATAGGCCCCTTTTATTGCTTTCCAAAAGTGTATTATGTAGTGTGAGCATGGATTTGGAACACAGCAAAACCTGGTTAATTTTGTACCACTCTATACCATGCAAATGTGTAATAACACCCCTTAGGACACTGACCTGAGGATACAATGCAGAAGATCATTTGAGGACTGTGGGGATATTTGTATGCCATCAAAAGTGAATGAATGTGATTCATTCCCTAAAAGGAGTTATCAGGGCATTTTTTTATACAGCATTCTTTCTTCCCTTCAAGAATGACTTCTTCAAATTTTAAAAAAGTTTATATTAAAGAAAATGACATGAAAAAATAAAGGATTAGAAATGAGAGAAATATATATTAGAAAACATGGAAAATTAGAAAAATACAGTTTAAAGTTACCCATAGAGCCACCACATAATATATATAATCACCCTCAATCTTTTGGTATATTTCCTCTGCTAACTTCCAGATTTGACTTTTCTCTATGGCTTTGGCTTGTGTGTATGTATGTATGTATCTGTGTGAAGAAGAAACAGCAGAGGTATAACCAGCTCCATTTCATTCAAAACTGTTTTTGATGGAAATGTCATATTCATTTATCTGTCCCACAGTTACAGTTGAGTACCTATTGGGCAGCAGGCACCAGACTGAGTGAGTGAAAGTCGCTCAGTTGTATCTGAGTCTTTTTGACCCATGGAATTCTCTAGGCCAGAATACTGGAGTGGGTATCCTTTCCCTTCTCCAGGGGATCTTCCCAACCCAGGGATTGAACCCAGGTCTCCCGCATTGCGGGCAGATTCTTTACCAGCTGAGCCACAAGGGAAGTCCAGGAATACTAGAGTGGTTAGCCTATCCCTTTTCCAGTGAATCTTCCTGACCAGGAATCGAACCAGGGTCTTCTGCATTGCAAGCAGATTCTTTACCAACTGAGCTATCAGGGAAGCCTGTAAATAAGACAAGACTTATCGAATCCCAAGGTTTGATCTCTCACTATTTGCCCACTCAGCCTCCATCTGTTCAGACTACTAATTTGTGAAGCACTTAAAACTGTACCCCAGGAGCAGTTTACTGTATAAATTCCACATGGAGCCTTGCATTAAAATTGCAGACCTTTTCTTCCAAATGCACTCTGGTTATAGCAAAACTGAAAGGAGGTTTACGTGAAAAGTGTTTTCCTTTCTCCTCATAACGACTGTGAGAACTTAAGAGAATGGCTTTTACAGCTTGAGCTAATTACCTGGCATTAAGGCAGTGCTACTGCCTTATGGGAATAGTCTGCTGCCTGCCAGTGCTCAGAAACCATCCAAGCCTCCTAACCTGTGCTCTGGTTATTATGATTTTCTCCCCATCCTTCTCGTGCACTATGCCCAGCGAGGAAGCTCTCAAGACAAAGGGTTTGGTCTTCTTGGCTTCTTTCAGTTACTGGAACATTCAACTCCTTCCCACCTAAGGGCTTTTCCTATAGCTTTTCTTCTATGGGGCTGCTCTCCCAAATGCCATTCCTAGGTCATATGGCAGCAGAAATGAATTATTACTACCTCAGAGCCTTCCCTGGCCCGCCTCATGCAGAGTAGATCCCTCTTATTATTCTTCCTTCTCAGGAATTTGAGTTTGTTTGTTGACTTTCCCTTTATTTCACTGGTCAAAATTATCCAGTATTCTTTTGTTTGCCCTTTTGTTTAACATCCATAGGAGCAGGGATCTTCGAGCATCCATCTTAATATGTGTCATAGATATACTTTTACTTGTCTATATTGTTTGGTGGGCATGCATTTTAGGCAAATAGTACTTGATTACAGCTCTTACTCTGCTTTTTCCTTGTTCTCACTTTGCTTGCTAGATATATCTCTTCTCCACCTTTTTCTGTGTCCATGCATGCTAAGTTGCTTCAGTTGTGTCTGACTCTTTGCAACTCTATGGACTGTAGCCTACCCTGCTCCTCTGTCCATGGGATTCTCCAGGCAAGAATGCTAGAGGGGGTTACCATACCCTCCTCCAGGGAATCTTACCCACCAGGGATCAAACCCATGTCTCCTGCAGCTCCTGCATTGCAGGTGGATTCTTTACCGCTGAGCCTCCAGGAAAGCCCCACCTTTTTCTGACTGCTACATAACAACCTATGGTGTGGACCGATTACCTTTTCCTTCTTCCCTTTCCTGCTATCGGGTACTTCCAACTTTCTGCCATTGCAGACAATATTTCTATGAAAACCCATATTAAGTCCTTTTGAGAGAGAAACCCATGGGCACATATACACTAGAACAGCTTTTCTGAGTCACTGGGTTTGTGGTTTGTATAAAACTAAGTTAATCAAATTAAGCCAAATTTTTCCCCAAAAAGTTACAGTGGTCCATACTCCCGCCAACAGTACTTGCAGGTTACAACTCAGGAAATGTGTATCAGATTCTGTTACCTAGGTACTTCAGAGAGGAGCTAAAGCAGAGGACATGGGGGAGGGGTCTGTCCCGGCAAAGCCCCTGAGGGTTCTGAGTTTACAGCATCTGCAGATGCACAGAGAAATCATAGAATGCTTCTCAGGCTTTCTCTTCAGCATTGTAGGTATTTTGGAGCCAGGCCTTGGAAGTCAGCCACTCCCGAATCACATCTTGGCCCTGTCCTTTACCAGGTGTGTGACCCGAGGTGACGAGCTTCTTTTCTCTGAGATGCTGTCTGTACCTTGGGAAATGAGTACTGTGGGGTGTGTCCTGTGGGCTAGTTCCTGGGCAGGGTGAAGGGCCATGGAGATGAGCAACACATGGTTTCTGCCCTCCAAAAGCTTGCCCACATGAGCTGAAAAGTTTCCCAGATAGTACTGTGGTACGTGGTGACATCTTGACCTGGCCACTTAACCAAGGGAAATGCAGACCTAACCAGGAGCCATAAACCCAACCAGGCCGCTCAGGTCTGCAGACGGGCAGCAGGATGCTGGTCCTCAGACAGACACTGCCCCCCGCTGCAGCCAGCCCCTTGTGGACCAGCCCACAGCCCAGGTAGAATCAGCCAGTCAGCACCACAGGGACTCTGCTTTCCTGCCTCCAACAAAGGAAGTTTGTTGTCTTTTTGTGCAGAAGACCCACTCTTTTCCCCTCCCTCAGACTTCATCCCTGCAGAGCCTAGACTCTCCTTGGCAGGAAAATCTTCCTACTCACTGCTCCGTCTCTGTATAATTTTCCTTGAGCTAAGATGCATGTTTACCCAGAGTATAGGGGAGGCGAACTCGGGGCTTAGAGAGCATCTTGTACCAGGTGATGGGGCACGAGGTTAATCTTACGGAGTACCCATTTTGACTGTTCCTGTAACTTAACAACACATAGCACAGAAGTAAGTCTTTCAGTTAATGAATAAGCTTCTCCAAGCAGCCAGCACCCTACATTGCTGTTAGTTTCTAATAGAATTTCGCATTGATGGTGAGAAGGCATAGGTTAATTTTGTCAGCTGGAGTTCATGCTTTTAAGATGTGATTTGTATATTTTTGTGTGGTGGGAAAACATTTGGAGCCTCCTGCTGTGTTTTCACTGGTATTTCCTGTGAAATACCCCTTGACTCTTCCCTAAACTGGGCCACCAAGTTGAGAGACTGCCTCAGGGAGGAGGAGACAGAGCAAAGGTTTTTGAGTGTTTAAAACTGCTTTTGCATTTCAGATTGTAAGATAAAGGAAACCGGGCACAGAGAAGGTAAGAGCAAAGCTTCCTAGCCTTCCAGACTAGAAAGTTTCTCTAATTAAGAGTAGATGAGGAAAGAGTGAGTAAGGAAGCTTACACTCAAGGGTGTATCTGGAAAAAAATGACCCTTTAATCTTTCTTTCACTTCCACACTGCCAACCTATGCTCAGGAAGATGAAGTTCTAGGAGTGACTGACAAAAATCCAGTGATTTAGGGAGACCTGAGAGGAGACAGGAGCTGTGCCCTGCTTCTGGTTTTGCTCCAAGAAAGGTTGAGACTCCTGAGAAGAAATAACTTTGAGGAAGATAGACCCAGGACAGACATGGCAGAGTTTCTAGACATGGCTTGAGAAGAGCAGGATGTTCCCCACACACGTGTCTAGGCTCAGCAATCAGACAGAGACAAAATTAAAGCAACTCTAAACCAGGAGCAAGAAAGGCAATGCCAAAGAAAGATCAAACTACCCCACAATTGTGCTCATTTCACACTCTAGCAAAGTAATGCTCAAAATTCTCCAAGCCAAGCTTCAACAGTACATGAACCGTGAACTTCCAGATGTTCAAGCTGATTTTAGAAAGAGCAGAGGAACCAGAGATCAAATTGCCAACATTCGCTGGATTATCAAGAAAGGAAGAGAGTTCCAGAAAAACATCTACTTCTGCTTTATTGACTATGCCAAAGCCTTTGACTGTGTGGATCACAATAAACTGTGGAAAATTCTGAAAGAGATGGAAATAGCAGACCACCTAACCTGCGTCTTGAGAAATCTGTATGCAGGTCAGGAAGCAACAGTTAGAACTGGACATGGAACAACAGACTGGTTCCAAATAGGAGAAGGGGTACGTCAAGGCTGTAAATTATCACCCTGCTTATTTAGCTTATATGCAGAGTACATCATGAAAAACACTGGGCTGGAGGAAGCACAAGCTAGAATCAAGATTGCTGGGGGAAATATCCATAACCTCAGATATGCAGGTGACACCACCCTTATGGCAGAAAGTGAAGAAGAACTAAAGAGCCTCTTGATGAAAGTGAAAGAGGAGAGTGAAAAAGTTGGCTTAAAGCTCAACATTCAGAAAACAAAGATCATGGCATCTGGTCCCATCACTTCATGGCAAATAGATGGAGAAACAGTGGAAACAGCGACAGACTTTCTTTTTCTGGGCTCCAAAATCACTGCAGATGGTGACTGCAGCCATGAAATTAAAAGACACTTACTCCTTGGAAGGAAAATTATGACCAATCTAGACAGCATCTTAAAAGCCAGAGACATTACTTTGCCAACAAAGGTCCGTCTAGTCAAGGCTATGGTTTTTCCAGTAGTCATGTGGGGATGTGAGAGTTGGACTCTAAAGAAAGTTGAGCACCGAAGAATCGATACTTTTGAAGTGTGGTGTTGGAGAAGACTCTTGAAAGTCCCTTGGACTGCAAGGAGATCCAAACCAGTCCATCCTGAAGAAGATTAGTCCTGGGTGTTCATTGAAAGGACTGATGTCGAAGCTGAAACTCTAATACTTTGGCCACCTAATGTGAAGAACTGACTCATTTGAAAAGACTCTAATGCTGGGAAAGATTGAAGACAGGAGGAGAAGGGGACGACAGAGGATGAGATGGTTGGATGGCACCACCGACTCAATGGACATGAGTTTGAGTAAACTCCAGGAGTTGGTGATGGACAGGAAGGCCTGGCGTTATGCAGTCCATGGGGTCGCAGAGTCAGACACAGCTAAGCGACTGAGCTGAACTGAACTGAGACCAGGAGCAAGGGCCACCCCGCAGCCCCCTGGGACCTGGGGTACTGAGATCAAGTGGGGCTGAGGATATCAAAGCAGAGGAGAACACCAGCAGGTAAACCTGTCCCACAAAGCCTGGGAGCTACACTACTCCTCCACCAGGAAAACAGATAGCCAACCTCAGAAGGAGAGGTAGACACTGAATTGACTGATACTGGTTTCCATCACAGCCTTTATGAAAAAGTTAAAGTGCTTGCACACTGAACTTTGTGTATGGGGATTCCTACCTGCTGTACTCAGTGACATTTATGAAGTTAGATAATGCTTTGGGATATCTTCTGTGCATGTCAGGTATCTGATGTTTCTCTATATCACATAGCATGTACAGTATCGTGGAACTGAGCACAAAGAAAGTGATAGTTAAAGATTCTTAATGTGTGACGTGGAAGGGAATGCAGCCTTGCATTCTCAGAATAATTTTTTTAAATTATTTATTTATTTATTTTTGGCTGTGATGTATCTTGGGGCTTCCCAGGTAGTGCTAGTGACAGAGAATCCACCTGCCAATGTAGGATGCATAAGATATGCTGGTTCAACCCCTGGATCAGGAAGACCCCCTGGAGGAGGGCATGGCAACCTACTCTAGTAATCTTGCCTAGAGAATCCCGTGGACAGTGGAGCCTAGCGAGCCACAGTCCCTGGGGGTCACACAGAGTCGGACACCAACTGACGTGACTTAGCACTCAAGTACATAATGGGTCTCAGTTGCTGCATGAGGGCTTTTCTCTAGTTGTGGTGAGCAGGGCCTAGTCTCTAGTTGTGCTGTGCCCACCCTCATTGCAGTGGCCTCTCTCGTTGTGGAGCATGGGCTCTAGGGCATGCGGGCCTCAGTAGTTGTGGAGTGTGGGCTTAGTTGCTCTTAGCTATGTGAGATCTTCCTGCATCAAGGATCAAACCCATGTCTCTTGCATTGGCACACAGATTCTTCACCACTGAGCCATTAGGGAAGCCCTAGAATAATGTTTTTTAATGTGTAAAATATAGGTTTAAAAAGAAAACTGATTATATGAAAATAAAGTTTTCAAAACATTTTTAAAAAAATCTCTGATGTAGTTTAGTAATTATGTGATTCTTTACTCTTGCACTAAATAATAAGATCTAACAGCTAGTCTTGGCCACCTGATGTGAAGAACTGACTCACTGGAAAAGACCTTGATGCTGGGAAAGATTGAAGGCAAGAAGAGAAGGGAACAACAGAGGATGAGTTGATTGGATAGCATCACCGACTCAATGGACATGAGTTTGAGCAAGCTCCGGGAGCTGGTGATGGACAGGGAAGTCTGGCGTGCTGCAGTCTGTGGGGTTGCAAAGAGTTGGACCCGACTGAGTGACTGAATTTACTTACTTAACAGATAGTCTAATAAATATAATCAAAGTGATGAACAGTATTAACAGATGCCTGCAAGTAATATGAAAAAAATGACTTTGTAATGATGACAAAGCCATGGCTTGTTTATAGTTCTATGGCTTGCCATTGTCAACTACAAACTGGTGCTTACCAAGAGCATCGCCAATGGCTGAACAACAAAGGCATCTGTCTGCCTCTGTGGAGATTGAACCCCGTGCTGCTATAACTATTGACTTTTAACAATCTCTGAGGGAATTCAGGGTGGAGTGAGGCACTCTGTGCTCCAGGGAATCTGGTGGGACAGGTCTTTAGATAGTGGGATGATTTTAGGAAGAGATTTTATGATCTCAAACTTTGTATCTCCTCACATCTAGAGAAGCACTAAATCCCTTCATGGTCACATCAGATCCTCATGACTAACAAAAACCCTTTTGTAAAATGAGTGCTTCATGGTATTGAACCATAGTATTGAACCTTCACCAAAACCTTGTATATTGACTTTCCGCCACTACTGCTTTGGAGCAGTCTCTCAGAGCTATCTGTGATGCTTCCTCCCGGGCTGCAGTCCTCATTTTGCTCCAAATAAAACTTAACTCACGACTTTCAAGTTGTATATCTTTTTTAGTCGACATTATCAACACGCATAAGTAAAGATTCATTTTAGTTAGAGGTTAGTGAAAATAAAGATATAATTTTTCCCATCTAAGTTCAAAGATCTCCTGAATTCTACTCATGAACTCTTGGCATTTTCAGTCCTATGTGCCATCTTCTAACTTTCTCTATTGACCGAAGATTTAATTTGAACCTTCCACCAGACTCTATTTGAGAGAAAAAGGTTTCAGAGGTTAGGGGGTGGACTGTAGAGATAAATTACATAAAATAATTTCCTCTTAACAAGTGCCCAGATTTAGAAGTAGTCAGGTCTTGACAGATCCCTCTACATTCGTTATCATCCAGGATCATAAATTTAGGTGCTCACTACCTAGGCAGGTGTTGGGAATATAGACAAAAATACCCCAATTGGCCAAGGGCTGATTTTTAGATAGAAGGTAATTCCCTGACCTTGTAAGCCAGATAAGTTTCTTAAATATAAGATACTTTGTCCCTGATGTCCCCAGGGCAGTAACTAGAAAATGGCTGAAGGCTGACAAATGCTGTTTGGATGAATTAATTAACTGATGGATCATGCAGAAATGTTGAATTTCAGTCAGCAACAAAGAGATGGGCACCCAAATGTTAATTCCTTAGCAGTGACCTTGGCAAAGAGAAAGGGCTTGATTAAGGTCAGATACTGTTATTCTTACTTTATAAGGCTTTCTTTTTGTAGCCTAGTATCTAGCCTCTGGGCTTCCCAATAAAGAATCTGCCTGCCAGTGCAGGAGACACAAGACAGGCAGGTTCCATCCCTGAGTGGGAAAGATTCCCTAGAGTAGGAAATGGCAGCCCACTCCAGTATTTCTTGCCTGGAAAATTCTATGGATGGAAAAACCTGGTGGGCTACAGTCCATGGAGTTGCAAAAAGTTAGACATGACTGAGCATGCGCGCTCACACACACAAACACATACTTAGCTTTGTAGCCTGAAAGATCAAATGTAGCTTTCCAAAGGAGTTCTTTATCTCTAGGGATTGGATAGGGATTAGGTAAAATTAAATGGCAGAATGAGAACGAAGTGCAAATAGCACAGGAGCTGTATCAGTAAATGTGCAATAGTTGATGTTACTATCATCTAATGCAATAAATAATTGTTTTAGTGTTATTACTGTTAATATTATCAAAGAATTGAGTTATATTTAGTAATATATTAGAATCACAAGAAAAACATTTAAAAATACTTATCCCCAAGATCTAACTGAATCAGAATTTCTGGGAAGAGACCCAGAATCTACCTTTTGAAAGAGCTGGCAAGGGATTTGGGAAGGAAATAAGAAATAAGAAATTAGAGCCCACAAGGAAACCAAGTTATTGTTGTCAACATATTAAAACATTATTTTAATGCAAACAGTGAGCACTTGTCAATGTCTTGTGTATTCATGAGAGAATACAAGAATACATTTACTGAGAGCACTACAAGAATGACAGAGCAAATTCCACAGATGATGTGAAAAACGGATTTTACAGGGAATGAATGGGAAAAAAAGTAAGGCTGAGAATAAGAATGCTCAATTTGTTACACAACTGGTGAACATCCTTTAGGATAAGAAAGCTATAAATTTCTGGATTATCTTTTCCTACCAGATGGAAAAGAAAATCATTATACTTGATCATTTTTTCTGTAATTTAGCTTCTAACTTAACAGTGTTGTAAAATGTCTGGTTCTTAATCAATGGTAAATAGAAACTAAAAAAAGAAAAAAATTGATTCAAGTAAAAGCTCATTGTAAACCTCTTAATTGCATCTGCAAAATGAACATCAGCCTGATTGATTTCCTTAATCCTGGTAAGTGGGCCCAACTGTATTGGTAACTTACAGTGAATGGTGTCAGATTCGTGATCTCCAAAGATTTAGCCAGGGACCAGGCTTGATCACTAGAGAACTTTTGTATAGCAGAATTTTATTACAGTGAAAAGGGACAGAGAAATCTTCTGACACAGACATCAGAAGGGGGATGGAGAATGCCCTCTTGCTAATCTAAGCAAGGGAATTATATACTTTTTAAATTAGTTATTACAGTAAATCAAAAGAATGTCTCAAGATCTTGTTGTAACGATCTTACTAGACCCACTCCCACAATTTACTTTTTAAGATGACAGAATTAGAACTAACAATATAAAGATCTTACCAGACTTACTCCCATGATATACATTCTAAAATAACAGAATTAGTCCAAAGGTTTTCAAGAAAGAGAAACTGTCCTCAAGTAGGATACACTGTTGTTATATAATCCTTAGTACAGAGTTTAAACTGAGTTGTTTGTTGTGTAATAATCAGTTCAGGATTTAAAGGGAAAAAAATGTTTTATGTGACTAAGGAATATAGAGGGGGAAAAAGGTGTTTGTCCTTTCCTCTTCCTTGAGAGTTCCACACCCCTATCTCCTCCTGGGGTACACCGGACTTCTTATCAACCTGCCTAGGAATTGACTCTCTCAGTATGGTGACAGATGGAAATGAAACTTTTGTTGGCGAGTACACGGTGGTGTCTGCAGAAGTCTACATCCAGTTCACCCTTGAACAACATGAGGCTTAGAGGTGCCAACCCACCATGGATCATGTAGTATCATATTACCTATTTTCTGAAAAATAGTCACATATAAGAGGACCTGGACAGTTCAAACCTATATTGTTCAAGTGTCAACTGTACAAAGTTGTCCACATGAAACTTATATAATGTTATTAACCAATATTACCTCAATTAAAAAACTTAAGAGATAAAAATCAAAAGAAAAGTGAAAGTGTTAGTTGGTCAGTAGTGTCTGACTCTGTGACCCCATGAACTGTAGGGACTGTAGCTTGCCAGGCTCCTCTGTCCATGGAATTCTCCAGGCAAGAATATGGAGTGGGTTGCCATTTCCTTCTCTAGGAGACCTTCCCAACCCAGGGATCAACCCGGGGTCTTCTGCACTGTAGGCAGATCTTTCCCATCTGAGCCACCAGGTAAGTCAAGAGAAAAAGTTACTGAGAAATAGTGTGTCGTCTTCCTATACTGATATAATATCCCTTTGGTTTCCCCATCCTGCCATGATTTTAGAAGTTCTGCCTTCTGCTGGAGGATTCTGCCTTTTGCTCACCCAAATCATCACCACCCTGCCTGTTGATGATGCCTGGAATCCTAAAGCCCTTACTTTTTATCTGAGGTCTTTGTTTGTTTGTTTTAATGGAAAATACCCTCAAAGAGAATGTTTGTGGGTACTAAAACAGCAGTTGTTTAAACACAGTTCTTCTCTGTCCATGATTCCAGCAGAGACTTGGCTTTTTCTCATTTCCTTACAGTTAGCAATATCTTTTCCTCCAGAGATTTAGAGAAGGGAGAGGAGAAGAAAGAACCAGCTGGAGCATTCCAGATTGTGTGAATCTGATACAATGAAAGAACTTTAATCACACAGGGAAAGAAACTCAGAATTTAGGTGCTTCACACAGATGTACCTTTGATACACCTTCTGGCAGATATGTAGGGTCTGACTTTCCTCATTTTACTTTGTCAGTAAGGGTGAGAGTGCTAAGTACTATGGCAGAAACCTGCAGGAAAAGGTGGGTATGTGTATACATTGGCTAGACACATTGTTTTGTCTGCCCATCATTTCCACACTATATCCCTATACATTGTTCACACTATTCCACTTCTCACGGTTGGTCCATGGGAGACATGTAACCTACACTGGCCAGTCAGAACAGTCTTGGGTATTTTGGGCTTCAGTTCTAGGTAATAAAGTTATTTTCTCCCGGAGGTAAGTGAAGCTATAGGCTTGTAAGCTCACTGTCATCTAATTCCTGTTTAGAGGATACAATCAGAGCCCCTTTTCTGAGGATATGGAATTCAGACAGAGAGCTAGCTTAGGTCTGTCTAGGGTGCTGGGTGCAGACATGTCAAGTCAAGAGTTGCATACACTCACATCTGCCTGCCATGGGACCAGAGAGTCCAAGGAAGCTGATCTGATGAGAAAGAGCCAGGAGCCATGTGAACACACCACACAGAGGTGAAGTTCTAAGGGTTCTGGATCTCAGCTACAGCCCCTCCTGACCACTCTGGCCAATGCAGGCAAGCTACTGTTGCATCTGGAAAACAAATCCCTCATCTGGAAGTTAAGGTAAACAGAGTTGGTTTCTATTACTTTCCACCAAAATAGTCCTAATTCTGCTGGCAAAAGTCTTTAAAGATACTCTCAAGAAAAGCAATTATAAAGTGTACTTTTATTGTGAAAACACCTAGAAGGTATCTAAGTTTCTGTGGGGAGAATGTTGGTGTGTGCATGTAATTCACTCCAATGCAGTGCACTACAAATAAGAGGTTGAGAATTGCCTCAAGAGAGGTCCCATAGTTTTAGAAATGTGCTACCTGATCTGTTTCAATAACTTAATTTGAATAACTCTATTTGAATTCAGAATAGAAAACTAGAACTCTGATTAGGAGTGGTCTCTTGACCCTCTTTGTAACTCTTTAGGCTCAAAAATGAAGATGCAGTTCTTATTTTCAACACCAGTTGCATAACAACAACAGTGATACAAATAATCATTTGTTACGTAGCTTACAAAATGCTTTAATGTACATTGTCTTGTTCTATTACTTTCTACTCACACTCCAAAAGGAAGGTCATGTGAGGCCATAGTCACTAGCTGTATCTCATGGAGGAGGAAATTGAGTTAGAGACATGTAGGTATGTGTGGTTGAAGAGTGGTGTTGCTGGGGCTAAATGCAAGTCTTCTGATGATCCAGAACCGGGTGTTTTCTCCAATACCTTGTGTTGCTAGGGAAAAGGCTCTCACAGAGCTACAAGGAACTATCCATCCTGAGGGAAATGATGCTGCAGGAGTATATCAAACAAGGTTACTCACTTTTCTGCAGAGCAAGAAGAATCTCTCCCAGTGCACAGAATGGCACTGCGACATAGCACAGAAAATAACACTCCTCTAGAGCCTGTGGGTACCCACAGAACCACCTGGGTGCAACAGAAGATACCATGACTGTAATGGACTTAGAACTGTGCATGATGTGCCACAAGTTACATATTTGTCTGAGTGAATGAATGAATGAGTGAATGTATACATGAATGAATCAAGTGGAAAGAAAAAATATGTATTCTATAATCCAGGAATCGTAATCTTAGAAGAATAAAGATGGGCTTCAGAGGACCCATGAAACCCTAAACTTTGAATACAATTTCATGTATTAATGTGCATTTTTCTGGAAAGAGGGTCTGAGTTCCATCAGAATCTCAAAGATAGAGTTGAACCTGAAAGTTAAATATCATTGGTATTAATTATAAGAGGAAAAGCTAATTTGCAGAAGAAAATTCTCTTTTTTTTTTTGTGACCAAAGAGGCATATTGTAAGTATGTTTTGGGATTGAGGAATCAAGCCCAGCCATGTTTAATAAGAGCTGGAGTTGACAAAGGCTATTTGGGTCACATTTTTTGGCATACCAAGGGAAAGATAAAATCAAAGAGGGAGTTATTTAGGATGGTATTACACAGAGAATGCCTGCAGGTTAGGCCATTTCCACCTTGCTTGCAGAATCATGAAC
This sequence comes from Antilocapra americana, assembly GCA_007570785.1. NCBI lineage: Eukaryota > Metazoa > Chordata > Mammalia > Artiodactyla > Antilocapridae > Antilocapra > Antilocapra americana. The sequence goes on from ML661893.1 coordinate 8,720,487, forward strand.
CAAATTTTGAAATGAGATAGTTGGATTTTGATTCCCCAAACCTTGTTTTTCATTTTTATAAAAATAAGCTTATAGTCCATCTTCTTGGAAGTGTTAGAGCACTCTTTCTCAGAGCAGAAGATTGGACCTAGTCATCTGTAGAACTGCCTTTCATAGTTGTAACATAATGGAAAGATTTCTGATAGAGAATGCCCCTTATGCTGGGTTTCTATATGGTGAACTACATCTTGTTGTTATGGTAACTAATGTTCTAAATATAGCAAGAAGCGCAAAAGAGTTCCATTTACAAGGCAACATGAAATCGTTATGACAACAGTAGTTTTAAAAATAAGTAGATTAATGTTTGTGTTTTTCTTCTTTTTTTCCCTATAATGAGTTTTATAAAGTCTTGGGCATGAATCAGACTGTCATCCTAACTTAAAAATATAAAAACAAACAGAAACAGTTTGCACACTTTGAAATGTTTTCTCCTTTAAGGAAAGAATAGTTAAATCACTTATACTGTGTCTGTATGATAGAATAATACTAACATTAAAGTGCATGTTATATATCATGACTCAAGAAGAGTCTACAGGATATACACAAAAATATTAACATGATTATCTCTAAATGGTAATATTACAAGACACATACATAGAGCTGGTCTTTTTTTTGTAATTTATTGAAATATAGTTCATATATCATAAAATTTATCTACTTTAAGTATTCACTTCAGTGGTCTTTAATATATTCAGAGTTGTGCCAGCATCACCATGGTCTGCTAATAGAAAAATTTCACCAACTCAAAATAAAACCCCATCACTACTAATAGTCATTCCACTTTCTTGACTCCATACACCCAACCTAGACCCTGGCAGCTACTACTTTACTTTCTATCCCTTTGTATTTGGCTATACTAAAGGATTCACATATATGATATCATGTAAAATGTGGCTTCCTGTGTTTGTTTCACTGGGGTGTTTTAGGAGAAAGGGTGCTACCCAGCATAGTAGCTGTAGAATAGGACCAGTGATCTACATGGGAATTCCCACCCTCCTGGAAACTCTGACTGGTTGAAGAATACAGACCCAACTGGACCAATCCGGGTCTTTCTCTAGATCTAAAATGCACCAAAGGGAGAGAAACCTGCCCTTGACTTTGGGAGTGTTAAGCCTGCAGATCTGGATTTATAGTTGTTGAAAACCATTATCCCTACTGTGTAGATAAAGCTGTTGGCACAGGAAAGAATACAAGCTACAACTGAGGGGCACAGCATAGTCTAAGCCTCTGGATCTGAACTTCCAACTATGAGAAACAATAATTTCCCCTTTTATTTAGTTCTATTTTTTTGTAGTTAAAAAAAATGCCTGTGTGTGTTTTAATGAAAAATATATATTACTTTTGAAAAAAAATAAAAAGTTCTCTTTTAGTGTTTTTGTACAATGTCTCTCTTGGGTACCTGTATACATGTACAAAGAATTTGTCTCATCATGTTATTATAACCTTCATATTCATAATTTTTCATACTCTTTGTTGTGAAATTTATTTCCATCATTTTTTCATCTGAGAATACTTCTCATATAACAAGTGACATGTCATGATGTGTGAAAGATGATGCTGTGAAAGTGCTGCACTCAATATGCCAGCAAATTGGGAAAACTCAGCAGTGGCCAGAGGACTGGAAAAGGTCAGTTTTCATTGTAATCCCAAAGAAAGCCAATGCCAAAGAATGCTCAAACTATCGCACAGTTGTACTCATCTCACACATCAGTAAAGTACTGCTCAAAATTCTCCAAGCCAGGCTTCAACAGTACATGAACCGTGAACTTCCAGATGTTCAAGCTGGATTTAGAAAAGGCAGAGGAACCAGAGATCAAATTGCCAACATTCGTTGGATCATTGAAAAAGCAAGAGAGTTCCAGAAAAATACCTACTTCTGCTTTGACTTTGTGGACCACAACAAACTCTGGAAAATTCTTAAAGAGATGGGAATAGCAGACCACCTGATCTCCCTCTTGAGAAATCTGTATGCAGGTCAGGAAGCAATAGTTAGAACTGGACATGGAATAACAGGCTGGTTCCAAATCAGGAAAGGAGTACGTCAAGGCTGTATAATGTCACCCGGCGTATTTAACTTATATGCAGAGTACATCTTGAGAAACGCTGAGCTGGATGAAGCACAAGCTGGAATCAAAATTGCCAGGATAAATATCAATAACCTCATATATGCAAATGCTGCCGCTGCCAAGTTGCTTCAGTCGTGTCTGACTCTGCGCGACCTCATAGACCGCAGCCCACCAGGCTCCCCTGTCCCTGGGATTCTCCAGGCAAGAACACTGGAGTGGGTCCATTTCCTTCTCCAATGCATGAAAGTGGAAAGTGAAAGTGAAGTCACTCAGTCATGTCCTACTCTTCACGACCCCATGGACTGCAGCCTACCAGGTTCCTCTGTCCATGGGGTTTTCCAGGCAAGAGTACTGGAGTGGGGTGCCATTGTCTTCTCCATTACTTCATCACTTCATGTCAAATAGATGGGGAAACAGTGGAAACCTTGACTTTATATTTTGGGGCTCCAAAACCACTGCAGATGGTGACTGCACCCATGAAATTAAAAGATGCTTGCTCCTTGGAAGAAAAGCTATGACCAATCTAGACAGCATATTAAAAAGCAGAGACTTACTTTGCCAAAAAAGGTCCGTCTAGTCAAAGCTATGGTTTTTTCAGTAGTCATATATGGATGTGAGATTTGGACTATAAAGAAAGCTGAGTGCTGAAGAACTGATGCTTTTGAACTGTGGTGTTGGAGAAGACTCTTGAGAGTCCCTTGGACTGCAAGGAGATCCAACTAGTTCATCCTAAAGGAAGTCAGTCCTGAATATTCATTGGAAGGACTGATACTAAAGCTGAAACTCCAATACTTTGGCCACCTTATGTGAAGAACTGACTCATTTGAAAAGACCCCGGTGCTGGGAAAGAATGAAGGCAGGAGGAGAAGGGGATGACAGAGGATGAGATGGTTGGATGGTGTCACCGTCTCAATGGGCATGAGTTTGAGTAAACTTTGGGAGTTAGCGATGCACAGGGAAGCCTGGCATGCTGCAGTCTGTGGGGTCTCAAGGAGTCAGACACCACTGAACAATTGAACTGAACTGATCAAGTGACAATTCCAAAATCAGGATTTCTGGGAAATTAGAAAAGTCGAATTGTCTTTATTTTTCCTATTCTTTGTGGCACTTTGATTATCTCTTTCATGAACCTGTGACAAGCACTACTTAGTGTCAACTTGCAAGCCATTCCATTATCCTTTTTCTTAACAAAACTCTACTTCTGTTAAAGCTTTGGATGACTCTGTGAGGTTGGGGAATTTTCTGTCCCTATCACCAGGCGAGGAATCTTGACTGGCCCCAACCAAACTTGGTACTTCATCCCTTGGTATTAAAGATTGACTTAACAAGCAAGCTGATGACCCTGTTAAGGCTCATGAAAAACAAAGGGAAGTTTTCTAAAGTGTTTTTGGGAAAGGTTTTGCCACCTTGATCAAAACAGATGCCTTCTTGACTTTGGATGGAGTTGCATGAAGAAGTTATGCTTAAAGCTCTTTTGAATCCCTAAGGGGTAAACCTGAAGATAAGAGACAGCATGCTAATGATGCCAGTGCAGAAAGATGGAAAATACCCATTAGGTCTTTGACAGAGCTGTCAAGGCACAGAATTAATTAACCCTAGACTGGTTAATTAATCAGTCTTATAGAATCTCAATCTCAATCTTATAGAAGGAGAAGCCTACCACTGGGCTTCTCCTTCTATAAGATGTTATCTATGCCACATGAATCTGTGTATAGTTGTGCAGATGTTACCCTGCTACTCTCTGCTCCTCATGCTATATGTTCTGATGTGGATTGAGTTTGCCTGGAGAATGAGGCATCTTGTTCTCATCTGAACAAAAACATGGAATAAACTAGAAGTCTTTCTTCGAGTCAAATGTAACAGTCTGTGCAATGAAAGTATCCAAATTTGATACATTAATCATTCATACTTTCTTGTGGTTTACTATGTAATTTGTGTGCCACTAAGACAGTGAACTTCATGAGGGGCAGGAGCAATGACATGTGTCAATCCTTCCTATGTGGCTGGCACTGAAGTGATGATGATAAATGCTTAATGATGAAAAGGAATGGGAATTTTTATATTATCCAATTAGTGCCGCCACAGGCTATGATTATGTCAAACATCTGTATACTTCAGAATATTTAGATGGCTGACTAAATATTTTTCATCTTAATCTGGACATTTTGGCATTGAGTAATGTAACCCTAAAGTTAGCCTGCAGAAATCAGAGGCTCTCATTCTTTTACTCTTAAATGTGGTGAGATGCTGAACTGTCACACAGATGAATGATGCCTGTTTAACATGCTGTCAACCTAACTCTTGGGGAATTTCCTCCAGGGGAGCAGAAGGCAGCCAAGGGTCCTTTAGGAAATCTTACTTCATTCCAGATGTTGAGTATTTGACATGATATGTTCTAGTGTGTTATTGAAGGAAAAAATTGGCAAGAATGCAAAAAAAGGAAATTTACATCTGAAATCAAATTCCTCCATCAGATCAGAGGTCTCTGACAGATGTTTAAGTGTCAGGATAACTGCCAACTTTTTTCTCTTCTGTTACCCTTCACACATTTTCTCTCTAGATCCCTATTGTCAGATTAGGTGAATAACAGAAAAGTAACAATAGGGTTAATTAAAGTAGCTTAAAAGAGAAGGGAAATCATCCCAATCATTCTTAATTGCCTTATCATACATTTCTTGTCCTAAGGGTGTTTTTTTCTTTTTTTTTTTAGTGTCTACTTTCCTATTTTTTTTTTTTTTATTGTGTTGGTTTTGCCATACAATGACATGAAACCGCCATGGGTTTACATATGCTCCCCCTCCAGAACTCCCCTCCCTCCTCCCTCCCGATTCCCTCCCCCTGGGACATCTCGGTGCACCAGCCCTGAGCATCAATCCTGGGCTGGCGATTGATTTCACATATGATAATTAACATGTTTCAATGCCATTCTCCTATATCATCCCACCCTTGCCCTCTTCCACAGAGTCCACGAGTCTGTTCTATACATCTGCGTTCCTTTTGCTGACTCGCATGCAGGGTTCTCGTTACCATCTTTCTAAATTCCATATATATGCGTTAGTATACTGTATTGTTGTTTTTCCTTCTGGCTTACTTCACTCTGGATAATAGGCTCCAGTTCCGTCCACCTGAGTAGAACTGATTCAAATGAATTTTTTTTAATACTGAGTAATATTCCATTGTGTATATGTACCACAGCTTTCTTATCCATTCATCAGTTGATGGGCATCTAGGTTGCTTCCATGTCCTGGCTATTGTAAACAATGCAGCGATGAACAGTGGGGTACACGTGTCTCTTTCAATTCTGGTTTCCTCGGTGTGTATGCCCAGCAGTAGGATTGCTGGGTCATATGGCAGGTCTATTTGCAGTTTTTTAAGGAATCTCCACACTGTTTTCCATAGTGGCTGTGCTAGTTTGCATTCCCACCAACAGTGTACAAGGGTTCCTTTTTCTCCACATCCTCTCCAGCATTTATTGCTTGTAGACTTTTGGATGGCAGCCATTCTGACTGGTGTAAAGTGGTACCTCATTGTGGTTTTGATTTGCACTTTTCTGATAATGAGTGATGTTGAGCATCTTTTCATGTGTTTGTTAGCCATATAGATCAATGGAACAAAACAGAAAGCCCAGAGATAAATCCACGCATCTATGGACACCTTATCTTTGACAAAGGAGGCAAGAATATACAATGGAGAAAAGACAACCTCTTTAACAAGTGGTGCTGGGAAAACTGGACAGCCACCTGTAAAAGAATGAAACTAGAACACTTTCTAACACCATACACAAAAATAAACTCAAAATGGATCAAAGATCTAATCATAAGACCAGAAACTATAAAACTCCTAGAGGATAACATAGGCAAAACACTCTCCGACATAAACCAAAGCGGGATCCTCTATGACCCACCTCCCAGAATATCAGAAATAAAAGCATGAATAAACAAACGGGACCTAATTAAAATTAAAAGCTTCTTCACAACAAAGGAAACTATAAGCAAGGTGAAAAGACAGCCTTCAGAATGGGAGAAAATAATAGCCAATGAAGCAACGGACAAACAATTAATCTCAAAAATATACAAGCAACTCCTGCAGCACCATTCTAGAAAAATAAACAACCCAATCAAAGAGTGGGCCAAAGAACTTAACAGACATTTCTCCAAAGAAGACATAAAAATGGCTGAGGGTGTTTTTATTTAAAATTCTAGTTCAGGTGTATTTAAAGATACAGACTAATTTTTACCATATTTGAAATCAAATGTATGTATAGTATTAAATTTATTACATCATATCATCTTTTGAGTTCTGAATTCTATTTTGACAATTTAGATTAAAGCTTTCAACATTTTAGGGCTGAAAACAGAAAGTAGAACAGGATGGTGTTGAGGTGAGGACATTTTTTTGTTGTAAGTGGTAATAAATCCAATGACTTAAGCAAAAGGGCAATTATAATTTCATAGATATAAATAATACAAAGGGTAAGGCTAGTTTCAGTTATGGCTCCATCCTGAATTTGAGCAATGTCCATAGGCTTTCTCCATTGTAGTGATTCAATTTCCATGTTTTTCATAGTAGCAAAATGGCTGCATTTGCTTCAGCTCCTGCTTATTTTCAAGTTCACACTTAATGAAAAAGGGAGACTGTTTCTACTCAACAATTGCCAGCCAAAATTTTATAGCATCTCATTGGTCTATTAGGTTCATGTATTTATTCCTGAATCAATTACAAGGATCATGGGAATGAGAGCCACTGCTTAGCTTGAGTTGAAGGAGAAGTGCATGTCCCATGACGTAGCAGCAAGGGAAATTCCCTAGTTCAAATTAGGGGCTATGTTCAGAAGAAGTAGGAATGAATATGGGGGAGGCAAAAAAATTTTGCTTCATATATTCAGTATATTCACATATACAGAAGAAAAAGCACACATAGAGAAGAAAAAGAAAAAGAAAACAAAAAAGAAAGAAAAAATGGATCCCACCACCTAGAGCTCAAAAATTGCTCAACTGTCACCTGGAATGAGCAGAAGGAAAGCATATAGATAGTGCCCACAGGGGCAGGGGAAATAAAAAAGATAATAAAGTGTAATGTTGCTGTTGTTTAATTTTTACAGTGTATAAAGAATGGCAGTTTATTAGGGAGAGGGTATAATGTCCACAATGCTTTTCTCATTTGTCTATCACTATTGCAAGGAACCTCAGATATGCAGATGATACCACCCTTATGGCAGAAAGTGAAGAACTAAAGAGCCTCTTGATGAAAGTGAAAGAGGAAAGTGAAAAAGTTGGCTTAAAGCTCAACATTCAGAAAACTAAGATCATGGCATCCATCACTTCATGGCAAATAAACAGTGGAAACAGTGAGAGACTTTATTTCTGGGGGCTCCAAAATCACTGCAGATGGTGACTGTAGCCATGAAATTAAAAGAGGCTTGCTCCTTGGAAGAAAAGCTATGACCAACCTAGACAGCATATTAAAAACCAGAGGCATTACTTTGCCAACAAAGGTCCATCTTAGTCAAAGCTATGGTTTTTCCAGTAGTTGTGTATGGATGTGAGAATTGGACTATAAAGGAAGCTGAGTGCTGAAGAACTGATGCTTTTGAACTGTGGTGTTGGAGAAGGCTCTTGAACTGCAAGGAAATCCAACCAGTTCATCTTAAAGGAAATCAGTCCTGAATATTTACTGAAAGGACTGATGCTGAAGTGGAAACTCCAATACTTTGGCCACCTGATGCGAAGAACTCATTGGAAAAGACCCTGATGCTGGAAAAGATTGAAGGCAGGAGGAAAAGGGGATGACAGAGGATGAGATGGTTGGATGGCATCAAGGACTCAATGGACATGAGTTTTAGTAAACTCTGGGAGTTGGTGATGGACAGGGAAGACTGGTGTGCTGCAGTCCATGGGATTACAAAGAGTCGGACACGACTAAATGACTGGACTGAACTGAAAGGAAAATCGCAATAGGCATTGCTTGTGAAACTGCTTTATAAATCGAGGGGATGACAATCCTTTAGACAACTTCATATTCATATAACAAGATTCACATTCTATGTGTAAACATTACACCAAGTATTTGAATATGACTATTTATTTTAATAAAGTTTATATTTAAAATAGAATTTTAATCTGTCTACTCACAAAACCTAATTCAAAACATGATACATTTATCTTTCTAGCTGATTTCATATTACTCTTTTATAAATAATCCTCTATTTGTAATTGTTTTATATTAAGAATATATCCTAAATGAAGTGTATTATTTTTATCAGAAAACATTTCCCTTTATTCTTAAAGAGTGCCTTTTAAAATAAAGGCATCAATAAGAACTACTTCCAGATGGTACAGAATTTCTTATTTCTTGAGGGCTCTGTGGTTGGCCATTTCTTTATTAATTACCTACAGCAAGACATCTTCCTGTGGCAAGCAGGAAGAAGCTCAATGTTGTCTTCTCCTTCCATAACTCCCACTTCCTCTGATGACTTCTGGACCAGAGTCTCTTCCATCATATGGTTCCCCATGTTCCTGCTACCACCAAAGTTTCCACTCTTCACTGGATCATAGTTAGAAGGTTATAATTTCCAAAATCATAATTTCTATAACTTCCATAATTTCCTCCTCCATAGTTGTCATAACCACCTTTGTAGCCCTCACCCTGGTTGCCATATCCAGGTCTTTCACCACCATTTCCTCCTTTTCCTCCATAACCAAGGCTACCTCCAAAACTGCCACCTCCAGGTCCTCCTCCAGACCCATTGTAGCCATTTCCAAATCCACTACCACTTCTATATCCATCAGACCCTCCTCTAAAGTTACTTCTAGGCTCTGGTCCAAAATTTCCACCACCACCACCACCACCACCACCATGAAAATCTCTAAAACCAAAGTTACCTCCTTGTCCATTTCTAGAACATTGTACTTCCCACATTTCTTGTCTAGATAAAACCTTTCTAACTACTGCATTATGACCAAGATAGCATGTTATTTCTGCAACACAATCTTATCCACAGGATCATGGTTATCGAAAGTAACAAATTCAAATCCTCTTTTCTTTCCGGACTGCCTAGCAGTAATTATCTCAATGTTATCAATTTTTCTATGTTCATCAAAGTAATCCTAAGATGATGTTCCTTAGCATCTTCTTTATTACAACAACAAACAGCTTTTTCACTTACATAAGCGTGGGTGTGTGCCCTAAGTTGCTTTAGTCAGTGTTCCACTCTTTGTGACCCCATGGACTGTAGCCCACAAGGCCACAAGAATACTGGAGTGATGCCATGCTCTCCTCCAGGGGATCTTCCTGACCCAGGGATCAAACTTGTGTCTCTTATGTCCCCTGCTTTGGCAGGTGGGTTCTATACCATGAGTGCCACGTGGGAAGCCCCATAGTTACATGAGCCCCTGGCTTTCCAGATTCCCCTCTTGCAATAGCACGTTTTGGCTCAACCAACGTCCCATTAACTGAACGAGGTCCTGTGGCCATGGCAGCCTCAATCTCAGCCATGGATGAAAAAGCTACAAACCTTTCTGATCTTTTACTGGCAGGATCCCTCATTACTACATCTGTAAGTTTTCCTCATTGCTTGTTCCTCAAACTTTCTTCTATAGTTTCGAAGCTCAAGCCACCGATAGAGTGTATGGAGTAGTTCCTTTTCTCTGTCCATGGCGGACTCAGACGCTTCAGGCTGCATTCTCCTCAGGCGAGAGAGCCGTCCGCGGAGGAACACGAACCGGACTCGTTCCGATGCCTGGGCGAAAGCGGCCGCCGCTGGAGAAACGACACCGACAAAACCTGTAGGAGCACCTCAGCTGGGGTCTGGTGCTGTTGCTACTCAGTCTAACATTTTTTAAGAAAGAAAAGATGCCTGCACTGGCTGGAGCTCGGAGATGGTGCCTGTCAGCCAGGAGGCCCCTGGTTGTGTGCCGAATTAGATTCCTGTCAGACAGACACCTTCAGGTGAACAAATGGCAACCTATTCTAGTATTCTTGCCTGGAGAATCCCATGGAAAGAGGAGCCTGGCAGGCTACAGTCCGTGGGGCCCCAAGAGTCAGACACGACTCGGCGAGTAAACCACCACCGCATATAGTCTGGGCTTCTTCCCGGAGGCTGCCGCCTGACTAAACCGTATCTGGGTGAGTTCAAGGGTGAGCCCTTTAAGAGGCGTCTCCCGGGTTCTTGTAGCCTTGCGGTCTATGGACACAAGCCCTGCGGGTTTTCAAAGCTAGATGTTTTGAGGAACCGACTCTCAGGTACAGGTTTTGAAAGTTAGGGTGCCGTGTGTGGGGGGAACAAACTCTGCTCCTCAGGGAGAAGGTCTGGGTTTTCTGTTCACTCCTGTTTGTGGGTGGTTGTGATAGGGACTGCGTTTATGGGGAGATTGTGTCCCAGCCATTTCTGTTTGATTTGATGTTGCTGCAGAGTCGCTGGGACCACGGCAGGGCATGACCCAGCCTCCTCCAGCATGGCTATCTTGAACCAGAACCTCTCTCTTCTTGAGCCAGAGCATGTTTCTTCTCCTTGTCCGGGGCATGAGAGCTCCAGGTTCTCGGACCTTGGACTCAGAGACTTACACTAGAAGTGCCTTGGTTCTCAGGGTCTCAGGCCCTGCCCGGATGATAGCAGTGACTCTTCTGGGTCTCCAGGTTGCAGGGGGCAGGTTGTCAGACTTCTCTGGCTGCATTCATAATGTGTGTGCGTGCTCGGTGGCTAAGTCATGCCAGACTGTGTAGCCTGCTAGCCGCCTCTGTCCATATGATTTTTCAGGCGAGAAGAGTGGAGTGCGTTTTCATTTCCTACCTCAGGGAATCTTGCCCACTCAGGGACTGACCCCCTGTCTCCTGCATTGGAGGCAGAGTCTTTACCACTGAGCTACCCGGAAATCCCTCATTCTTTACACAGGAACCAATTCTGATAATGTCTCCTCTTGAATACAGCTCTGTCCTGTTGTTTCTGTTTTCTCTGGAGAGCCCTGACTAATGCACTGCCGTGAGCAAGTAAGGCAAATCTAGTGAACTGAGACAACGCTCATTATTTCAGGGTTATGTAGGTAAAATATCCAAAGGGTTTGGCTGTTTTCTCTGTTTTGAGTCTCAAAAGGCCAGAAGCAGGTGTCAGCAGGCTATGTTCCCTCTTGGAAACTCTACGGGGAGAATCTGTTTCCAAGCTCCTTTGTGCTGTGGAGAGAATTCATTTCCTCACAGCTGCAGGTGGAGAAGGAAATGGTGACCCACTCCCATACTCTTGCCTGGAAAATTCCATGGACAGAGGAGCCTGGCGGGTTATGGTCCATGGGGGCATCACAAAAGAGTCAGGCATGACAGAGCACACACGTGCATGCACATCTGCAGGACTAGGTTCTGTGTCTTCGATGGCTGTCAGCTGGGGCTGCCCTTAATCCCTAGAGCTCATTCACCAGTACCTGCCTGGAACCTGCTGCATCTCAGAACCAGCCATGGCATCGAAGCCTCCTCACACTATTCGCATCTCTGTCTCCTCTTCTGGTCTTCAGGGCTCCTGTAATCACATTGGGCCCATCTGATAATACAGAAGTATCTCCCTATGGTAAGGCCAATTGATTAGTAGCCTCAATTCCATTGCAAAGTCCATTTTGTCATCTTAGGAGCAAAAGCCATGGAGACCAAAGTCCTACCTACCAGATTAGGATGGATTTCAATGGGTTTAACTGCCTCCAGCAATGTAAGAATTTACATTTCCTTATTCTCCTCAAACAGGTCATTTTAGTCAAACAATGAGGACTGCAAACAAACTTTACATATGATAGGTGAAAAGCCATCTCAGTGTTGCTTGTGTTTCATAGATAATTAATAAAGTGGTATTTAAGGCACTTTTTGATGCCCTTTTCCAGTCAATATGGAAAATCCAGACAGTGGGGCTGGGGACTGTGTGGTGGGAGTGTAAATTGTGGTAATTTCTCTGCCTGGCAGCTGGGAGTGGAGGAGGAGCAGCTTGGAATGGCAGCGGACAGCCAGAACAGATGGACAGCAGCTGAATCAATCAGGAAGCGATTGCAGTCTATGGTAAGTTCACCAGGACTGCTTTCGCCAAGTGCTGGCATGTGTTTTGATACAAAACCCACTAAGCCCTGTCTTTGTTTTAGAGTCTTCTGCCAAATGTCCTGTAACATACATCACAGACTATTTATTTCTCACTTAAAAAAAATTGATGCCAGGTTCAGGTTGCCTTCAAAACAAAGGATGTGAGGAACAGAAAATTTAAACTGCAGGATGACTGCTTAAGGAAGAAAAGACAGTTGCATTAAGGAGGCAAAGCACAGCCGGGCTTTTGATGGTTTGACATCAACTTTGTAAGATAAATACAAGCGTTGACACAAAGTCCTGTATTTTATACAGAGAGCTGATTTCATGAAAAAAAACTGATAGCATCTTGGTACTCCTTTCTTTTTTATTTATTTATTTATTTATTTTAATTTTCTTTACTTTATTGTGTTGGTTTTGCCATACAATGACATGAAACCGCCATGGGTTTACATATGCTCCCCCTCCAGAACTCCCCTCCCTCCTCCCTCCCGATTCCCTTCCCCTGGGACATCTCGGTGCACCAGCCCTGAGCATCAACCCTGGGCTGGCGATTGATTTCACATATGATAATTAACATATTTCAATGCCATTCTCCCATATCATCCCACCCTTGCCCTCTTCCACAGAGTCCACAAGTCTATTCTATACATCTGCGTTCCTTTTGCTGTCTCGCATGCAGGGTTCTTGTTACCATCTTTCTAAATTCCATATATATGCGTTAGTATACTGTATTGTTGTTTTTCCTTCTGGCTTACTTCACTCTGGATAATAGGCTCCAGTTCCGTCCACCTGAGTAGAACTGATTCAAATGAATTTTTTTTTAATACTGAGTAATATTCCATTGTGTATATGTACCACAGCTTTCTTATCCATTCGTCAGTTGATGGGCATCTAGGTTGCCTCCATGTCCTGGCTATTGTAAACAATGCAGCGATGAACAGTAGGGTACACGTGTCTCTTTCAATTCTGGTTTCCTCAATGTGTATGCCCAGCAGTGGGATTGCTGGATCATATGGCAGGTCTATTTGCAGTTTTTTAAGGAATCTCCACACTGTTTCCCATAGTGGCTGTACTAGTTTGCATTCCCACCAACAGTGTAAGAGGGTTCCCTTTTCTCCACATCCTCTCCAGCATTCATTGCTTGTAGATTTTTGGATTGCAGCCATTCTGACTGGTGTAAAGTGGTACCTCATTGTGATTTTGATTTGCATTTCTCTGATAATGAGTGTTTCATAGAGATTGGGAAACTACACATAGATTTGAATTTTACCTTAACATGTAGTTAGGGAAGCATTTGGTGCAAATGACATGGATTAGGTAATAGAAAGGTTATAAGTTCAAAGCCTTTCCCTTGGCATTGCTTTTATCAGCAAAGTGAGTGGCAAATTTGATCAGGGCGGTTATTTTTTTAAATAAATAATATTTATTTATTTATTTTTGTCTGTGTTGGGTCTTTGTTGCTACTTGGGCTTTTCCCTGGTTGTGATAAGTGGGGTCTAGTATCTGTTGCAGTGCTTGCCTTCTCGTTGTAGTGGCTTCTCTTATGGAACGTGAGCTCTAGGGCATGTGGGCTTCAGTAGTTGCGGCAGCTGGGCTCAATAGTTGCGGTTAGTTGTGGTGCACAGGTTTAGTTGCTCTGCAGCATGTGGGATCTTCCTGGACCAGGGACTGAACCCATGTCTTCTGCATTGGCAGGCAGATCCTTTACCACTGAGCCACCCAGGGAACCCTGGATTGTTATTTTAACCCTGCTGATACATTGTCTGAAATATCAGACCAAGGTTCTTAGCATGGCAACTATATATGTAGACTTTGCCTTTTGGCAATCCACAGTTTGCTGGGCTATAGCAATATTATAGTAATGTAGTAGTACCTGTACTATTACTGTAACTAATTTGTTCACAGCCAATATTCATTTGATGCATTAATATGACTTTCAGTTCAATTCAGTCACTCAGTTGTGTCCTACCCTGTGACCCCATGTGCTGCAGTATGCCAGACTTCCCTGTCCATCATCCAACCAGTAAATGCTAAAGGAAATCAGTCTTGAATATTCATTGGAAGTACTGATGCTAAAGCTGAAACTCTAATACTTTGGCCACCTGATGCAAAGAACTGACTCCTTGGAAAATACCCTGATGCTGGGAAAGATTGAAGGCAAGAGGAGAAGGGGAGAACAGATGATGAGATGGTTGGAATTTGGCTTTACTTATAAGAATAACAGAAATATGTCTGTAATCATGTTAATATTGTGATACTGACTGGAAGAGGGCTTTCAAAAGGCAGATCATGTTCTGTTTCCAGAACTGAGTGTTATACATATATGTTCAGTTTGTGAATCTGTGCACTTATGGTATATGCACTTTCCTGAATTCAGCCTATAATTGAATAAAACATATTTAAAAAGAAGGGTACATGGCAAGGGTGGAAGATTAAATTTGGTCCCATTTGTAAGTTGTGGAAAAATCTTCAAAATTGTAGGTGGCTATAGGAAGTAGTTCCATCAGTTCTAGAGATTGCAAACTTCTGGTCTGTATGCCTGATTCTAATCTACCAATGTTTTTGGCCCATGGGTTTAAACAAAGATTAATTATGAACCATTAAAAATTGAGGGAATTTACATCAAAGTCCAGATTGTGGGATTCCTTCAAAACTGGAGCCTATTATACAGAGTGAAGTAAGCCAGAAGGAAAAACAACAATACAGTATACTAATGCATATATATGGAATTTAGAAAGATGGTAACGATAACCCTGTATGTGAGACAGCAAAAGAGACGCAGATGTATAGAACAGTCTTTTGACTCTATGGGAGAGGGCAAGGGCGGGATGATATGTGAGAAAAGCATTGAAACATGTAAATTATCATATGTGAAATCACTCGGTAGTCCAGGTTTGATGCTTGATACAGGGTGCTCAGGGCTGGTGCACCGGGATGACCCAGAATCGGGAGGGAGGAGGGAGGGGGGTTCTGGAAGGGGAACACATGTATACCCATGGCAGATTCATGTCAATGTATGGCAAAACCAACACGATAATGTAAAGAAAAAACAAACAAACAAACAAAAAATAATGAAAAGTTAGCAGGTCTTATACCACTGGGCTTTGTCACATAGCAACAATCTAGGGGAACAGTCTGCCTCCTGTATACAAGATCTGTGCTTTCTACTTTGTCACAGCCTTCACCATGTCCCATGGTCCTTCTGACTAAATGTGTGACCTGTATTGCCTGCCAATCTGTCTGGTTGAATGTGCGATTACTGATATTCTGATAGAAAATTATAGTGAAGCACATAGACCCAGATACCTGGTAGTTTTTTGATGTGAAGTGAGGTTTGGTTTACAAAGAACACAGTGTTCAGTTCAGTTCAGTCACTCAGTTGTGTCTGACTCTTTGTGACCCCCTGGACTACAGCATGCCAGTCTTCCCTATCAATCACCAATTCCCAGGACTTCCTCAAATTCATGTCCATCCAGTCGGTGATGCCATCCAACCATCTCATCCTCTGTCGTCCCCTTCTCCTCCCACCTTCAATCTTTCCTAGCATCAGAGTCTTTTCTAATGAGTCAGTTCTCATCAGGTGGCCAAAGTATTGAAGTTTCCACTTAGCATCAGTCCTTCCAATGAGTATTCCAGACTGATGTCCTTTAGGATGGACTGGTTGGATCTCCTTGCAGTCCAAGGGACTCTCAAGAGTCTTCTCCAACACCACAGTTCAAAAGCATCAATTCTTCAGCACTCAGCTTTCTTTATGGAGAAGGCAATGACACCCCACTCCAGTACTCTTGCCTGGAAAAATCCCATGGACGGAGGAGCCTGCTAAGCTGCAGTCCATGGGGTCGCTAAGAGTCAGGCATGACTGAGCGACTTCACTTTCACTTTTCACTTTCATGCATTGGAGAAGGAAATGGTAACCCATTCCAATGTTCTTGCCTGGAGAATCCCAGGGACAGGGGAGCCTGGTGGGCTGCTGTCTATGGGGTCACAGAGAGTCGGACACGACTGAAGCAACTTAGCGGCAGCAGCAGCAGCTTTCTTTATAGTCCAACTCTCACATCCATATACATGACTACTGGAAAAACCACAGCTTTGACTAGACAGACCTTTGTTGGCAAAGTAATGACTCTGGATTTTAATATGCTGCCTAGGTTAGTCATAGCTTTTCTTCCAAGGAGCAAGCGTCTTTTAATTTCATGCCTACAGTCACCATCTGCAGTGATTTTGGAGTCCCCAAAAACAAAGTCTGTCACTTTCCATTTTTTCCCATCTATTTGCCATGAAGTGATGGGACTGGATGCCATGATCTCAGTTTTCTGAATGTTGATTTTTAAGGCACCTTTCCACTCTCCTTTTTGACTTTCATCAAGAGGCTCTTTAGTTATTCTTTGCATTCTGCCATAAGGATGGTATCATCGAGGGGGAACTAAGATGGCAGAGGAATAGGACGGGGAGAACACTCTCTCCCCAATAAATACACCAAAAGAACTTTTAAAGGCCGAGCAAACTCCAAAAAACAGGAACTGAATGCTGGCAGAGGACATCGGGCATCTGGAGGGGCGACCCATTGCCGACGTGAGGAGGTAGGACAAAAGAAAGAAAAGAAAAAAAAAAGTAGAGGGAGAGACAAAGAGCTGGGGACGGGTTCTGTCCCAGAAGGGGAGTCTGGAATAAAGAGGAAAAAAAAAAAAAGAGGAGAAAGGTTTCCGAATACCAGGGAGCATTCTCTCTGGCAGATCTGCGGTGGATCTTGGAGAGCAATATAGCTGAGAGTAAAAGCAGATTAATAGCTAAGCCCTGCAAGGTTCGTCTCTGGCTACAAGGCACAGCCAGCGGCAGGGCGCCCCACCCCCCACTAGCCGAAGTGGACTGCTCCTGCTCAGGGAGGGGCGGGCCTCGGGCTCAGGGAACGGAGCCCGAGGGACCTAACCTCCCAGGAAAAGCACCCCACCCCCAGGCCCGTGCACAAAACAAAGGGCGGTGAGGAGTCAACAGAGAGGATGGGCAGCTGCAGGCTGCGGACCGGCCCAGCCCCCGCCCGAGAGCAGGGGGCATAACCCAGCCCCAGGGAGGCTAACCAAGACTTCTGGGGATTCTGGACGGATCGGTGCTGTACACACCTTAGAAGGAGTGCTCAGCTGCAAGCCGAGGAAACCGAGCGGCCGGGCCGGGGGAGAGGAGAAGCCCCACTCCCCAACTGTGCTGGGCTGACGACAGAGAGCCTGAGCAGAGGGGGCGGGGGAAGCCCTCTCAGCAGGAACAGGGCAAACTCCAAAGCGCTGAATAGACACTTAAAAGACCAGCAGACAGAAGACGCTTAAGCTAGCAGAGCCAACAGCTTTGGAACTGACAGGAGGAGCAGATTAAATCCCTGCCGGTAGCACAGACTGCAGAGAAAGGAGACTGTAGACTGTGAGAAGAACAAGCCGACCAAGAAGGCCTGCTTAGCTGCACGCTGAGAAAACCGAGCGGCTGGGCCGGGGGAGGGGAGAAGCCCCACTCCCCAACTGTGCTGGGTGGACAACAGAGAGCCTGAGCAGAGGGGGCGGGGGAAGCCCTCTCACCAGGAGCAGGGCAAACTCCAAAGCGCTGAATAGACACTTAAAAGACCAGCAAACAGGACGCTGAGGCGAGCGGAGCGAACAGCTTTGAAACTGGCAGGAGTAGCAAATTAAAGCCCTGCAGGTGGCGTTGACTGCATAGAAAGGAGTCTATAGACTGTGAGAAGGAGAAGCCGGACCAGGGAATCATCTGAAAATCTACAGACCCTTCCCTTCACCGAATGCACCAGCACCAGAGAAAGCTTTCATTATAACTGTACTAGGAACATCTTTTAAATTTTTAAAACTTTTATATATATATATATTTTTTCTTTTTTTTTCTTCTTTTTTTTTTTTAGAATTTTTAGAATTTTTAAGTGCCCTATGACCTTGCTATTTTTTTTCTTTTTTCTTTTTTTTCCTTTATTTTTATTTTCCGTTTTTTTTTAAAGTATTTTTGAGAACCCAGTCTTTACTCTAGATTTTTAATCTTTGCTCATTAGTACCTGGTATCAACTTTGTACCTTTCAAGATCCAAGCACCAGTACCCACTGCTACCTGGGAATGAGATCATTGGCTTGACTGCTTTCTCCCCATTCTTATCTCTTGCTAGTAACAGTGAGGAAACCTAGACTCACCCACCAGAAAACCACACAAGCCTTCCCATCCAGGAAACTTCGACAAACCACACATCCAACCCCTCCCATAGAGAGGAATCCCCACAATAAAGGGAAAACACAGCAAGATAAACAAGATGAAAAGGCAGAGTAATACCCAGCAAGTAAAGGAACAGGATAAATACCCCCTAGACCAAACAAAAGACGAAGAGATAGGAAGTCTACCTGACAAAGAATTCCGAATAATGATAGTGAAAATGATCCAAAACCTGGAAAATAAGTTGGAGTTGCAGCTCAATAACCTGCAGGCAAGGATTGAGAAGATGCAGGTAAGCTTTAACAAGGACTTAGAAGAAATGAAAAAGAGTCAAAATACATTAAATGCAATAAATGAGATCAAAAACACCCTGGAGGGAACCCACAGTAGAATAACAGAGATAGAAGACAGAATAAGTGAGGTAGAAGACAGAATGGCAGAAATAAATGAAACAGAAAGGAAAAATGAAAAAAGAATTAAAAGAAATGAGGACAATCTTAGAGACCTCTGGGACAGTATTAAACGCACCAATATTCGAATCATAGGAGTCCCAGAAGAAGAAGACAAAAAGAAAGACCATCAGAAAATTCTTGAAGAGATAATTGTAGAAAACTTCCCTAAATTGGGGAAGCAAATAGCCACTCAGGTCCAAGAAACACAGAGAGTCCCAAATAGAATGAACCCCAAGCGGGACACCCCAAGACACATATTATTCAAATTAACAAATATCAAATACAAAGACCAAATATTAAAAGCAGCAAGGGAGAAACAAAAAATAACTCACAAGGGGAATCCCATAGGGATAACAGCTGATCTCTCAATAGAAACGCTTCAGGCCAGAAGGGAATGGCAAAACATACTTAAAGTCATGGAAGAAAACAATCTACAACCCTGACTACTGTACCCAGCAAGGATCTCATTCAAATTTGAAGGAGAATTCAAAATTTTCTCAGACAAGCAGAAACTGAGAGAATTCAGCAACACCAAACCAGCCCTCCAACGAATGCTAAAGGAACTTGCCTAGATAGGAAACACAGATGGGATAGATAATCTGGAACCCAAAACAATAAAATAAATGGCAGCGGGATCATACTTATCAATAATTACCTTAAATGTAAATGGGCTGAATGCCCCAACCAAAAGACAAAGATTGGCCGATTGGATACAGAAACAAGACCCCTATATATGTTGTCTACAAGAGACCCACCTCAAACCTAGGGACACATATAGACTGAAAGTTAAAGGCTGGAAAAAAATATTCCATGCAAATAAAGACCAAAAGAAAGCAGGAGTGGCAATACTCATATCAGATAAAGTAGACTTTAAAAATAAAGGCAGTGAAAAGAGATAAAGATGGACATTACATAATGATCAAAGGATCAATCGAGGAAGAAGAAATAATTATAAATATTTATGCACCTAACATAGGAGCTCCACAATATGTAAGGCAAATGCTAACAAGTATGAAAGGGGAAATCAACAACAACACAATAATAGTGGGAGACTTTAATACACCACTCACACCAATGGACAGATCAACTAGACAGAAAAGTAACAAGGAAATTCAAACTTTAAATGATACAATAGACCAACTAGACCTAATTGATATCTATAGGTCATTCCACCCCAAAACAAGGAATTTCACCTTTTTCTCAAGTGCACACGGGACCTTCTCCAGGATAGATCACATCCTGGGCCATAAATCTAACCTTGATAAATTCAAAAATATTGAAATCATCCCAAGCATCTTTTCTGACCACAATGCAGTGAGATTAGATATCAACTACAGGAGAAAACCTTTCAAAACTTCCAACATATGGAGGCTCAACAACACACTGCTGAATAACCAACAAATCACAGAAGAAATTAAAAATGAAATTCAGTTATGCATGGAAACGAATGAAAATGAAAACACAACAGCCCAAAACCTATGGGACACTGTGAAAGCAATGCTAAGGGGAAAGTTCATAGCAATACAAGCTCACCTCAGGAAACAAGAAAAAAAAATCAAATAAATGACCTTACTTTACACCTAAAGCAACTAGAAAGGGAAGAGATGCAGAAGCCCAGGTCTAGTAGAAGGAAAGAAATCTTAAAGATCAGGGCAGAAATAAATGCAAAGGAAACAAAAGTGACCATAGCAAAAATCAACCAAGCCAAAAGCTGGTTCTTTGAGAAGATAAATAAAATTGACAAACCATTAGCCAGACTCATCAAGAAACAAAGGGAGAAGAACCAAATCAACAGAATTAGAAATGAAAATGGAGAGATCACAACAGAAAACACAGAAATACAAAGGATCATAAGAGACTATTATCAGCAACTATATGCAAATAAACTGGACAATTTGGATGAAATGGACAAATTCCTAGAAAAGTACAACTTTCCAAGACTAAACCAGGAAGAGTTAGATAATATTAATAGACCCATCACAAGCACGGAAACTGAAACCGTAATCAGAAATCTTCCAAAAAACAAAAGCCCAGGACCAGATGGCTTCACAGCTGAATTCTACCAAAAATTTAGAGAAGAGCTAACACCTATTCTACTCAAACTCTTCCAGAAAATTGCAGACGAAGGTAAACTTCCAAACTCACTCTATGAGGCTACCATCACCCTAATTCCAAAACCCGGCAAAGATGCCACAAAAAAAGAAAACTACAGGCCAATATCACTGATGAACTTAGATGCAAAAATCCTCAACAAAATTCTAGCAAATAGAATCCAACAACACATCAAAAAGATCATACATCATGATCAAGTAGGCTTTATCCCAGGGATGCAAGGATTCTTCAATATTCGTAAATCGATCAATGTAATACACCACATTAACAAATTGAAAAATAAAAATCACATGATTATCTCAATAGATGCAGAGAAAGCCTTTGACAAAATTCAACATCCATTTATGATAAAAACCCTCCAAAAAGTAGGAATAGAAGGAACATACCTCAACATAATAAAAGCTATATATGACAAACCCACAGCAAACATTATCCTCAATGGTGAAAAGCTGGAAGCATTCCCCCTGAAATCAGGGACAAGACAAGGGTGCCCACTCTCACCACTTCTATTCAACATAGTTTTGGAAGTCTTGGCCACAGCAATCAGAGCAGATAAAGAAATCAAAGGAATCCAGATTGGAAAAGAAGAAGTAAAACTCTCTCTGTTTGCAGATGACATAATCCTCTATATTGAAAACCCTAAAGACTCTACGAGAAAATTACTAGAGCTAATCAGTGAATATAGCAAAGTTTCAGGATATAAAATCAACACACAGAAATCCCTGGCATTCCTATACACTAACAGTGAGAAATCAGAAAGAGAAATTAAGGAAACAATCCCATTCACCATCGAAACAAAAAGAATAAAATACTTAGGAGTATTTCTACCTAAAGAATCAAAAGACTTGTATATAGAAAACTATAGAACACTGATGAAAGAAATCAAGGAGGACACAAACAGATGGAGAAATGTACCGTGCTCATGGATTGGAAGAATCAATATAGTGAAAATGAGTATACTACCTAAAGCAATCTATAGATTCAATGCAATTCCTATCAAGCTACCAGAGGTCTTCTTCAAAGAATTAGAACAAATAATTTCTCAATTTGTATGGAAATACAAAAAACCTCGTATAGCCAAAGCAATCTTGAGAAAGAAGAATGGAACTGGCGGAATCAACCTACCTGACTTTAGGCTATACTACAAATCCACAGTCATTAAGACAGTATGGTACTGGCACAAAGACAGAAACATAGATCAATGGAACAGAATAGAAAGCCCAGAGATAAATCCACGCATCTATGGACACCTTATCTTTGACAAAGGAGGCAAGAATATACAATGGAGAAAAGACAACCTCTTTAACAAGTGGTGCTGGGAAAACTGGACAGCCACTTGTAAAAGAATGAAACTAGATCACTTTCTAACACCATACACAAAGATAAACTCAAAATGGATTAAAGATCTAAGCATAAGACCAGAAACTATAAAACTCCTAGAGGATAACATAGGCAAAACACTCTCTGCCATAACCCAAAGCGGGATACTCCATGACCCACCTCCCAGAATATTGGAAATAAAAACACGAATAAATAAATGGGACCTAATTAAAATTACAAGCTTCTGCACAACAAAGGAAACTATAAGCAAGGTGAAAAGACAGCCTTCAGAATGGGAGAAAATAATAGCCAATGAAGCAACAGACAAACAATTAATCTCAAAAATATACAAACAACTCCTGCAGCTCCATTCTAGAAAAATAAACAACCCAATTAAAAAGTGGGCCAAAGAACTTAACAGACATTTCTCCAAAGAAGATATAAAAATGGCTAACAAACACATGAAAAGATGCTCAACATCACTCATTATCAGAAAAATGCAAATCAAAACCACAATGAGGTACCACTTTACACCAGTCAGAATGGCTGCCATCCAAAAGTCTACAAGCAATAAATGCTGGAGAGGATGTGGAGAAAAGGGAACCCTCTTACATTGTTGGTGGGAATGCAAACTAGTACAGCCACTATGGAAAACAGTGTGGAGGTTCCTTAAAAAGCTGCAAATAGACCTGCCATATGACCCGGCAATCCCACTGCTGGGCATATACACCGAGGAAACCAGAATTGAAAGAGCCACGTGTACCCCAATGTTCATCGCTGCATTGTTTACAATAGCCAAGACATGGAAGCAACCTAGATGCCCATCAACTGACGAATGGATAAGAAAGCTGTGATACATATACACAATGGAATATTACTCAGCATTAAAAAAAAATTCATTTGAAGCTATTCTACTCAGATGGACGAAACTGGAGCCCATTATCCAGAGTGAAGTAAGCCAGAAGCAAAAACAACAATACAGTATATTAACGCATATATATGGAATTTAGAAAGACGGTAACGAGAACCCAACATGTGAGACAACAAAAGGAACGCAGATGTATAGAATAGACTCGTGGACTTTGTGGATGAGGGTAAGGGTGGGATGATATGGGAGAAGGGCATTGAAGCATGTTAATTGTCATGTGTCTAATCAATCGCCAGCCCAGGATTGATGCTCGGGGCTGGTGCATCGAGATTTCCTGGGGGGGAGGGAGGAGGGAGGGGCGTTCCGGAGAGGAAGCATATGTAAACCCATGGTGATATCATGACAATGTATGGCAAAAACAATAAAAAAAAATAATAATAGAAAAAAAAAGAATTTTCCACAGTTCATTGTGATCCACAAAGTCAAAGGCTTTGGTGTAGTCAATTAAGCAAAAGTAGATATTTTTCTGGAACTCTCTTAAATATGATTAAAATAGTATGTCATAAAAAAAAAAAGGATGGTATCATCTGCATATCTGAGGTTATTGATATTTCTCCCGGCAATCTTGATTCCAGCTTGTGCTTTATTAAGCCCAGTATTTCTCACGATGTACTCTGAATATAAGTTAAATAAGCAGGGTGACATTATACAGCCTTGACATACTCCTTTTCCTATTTGGAACCAGTCTGTTGTTTCATGTCCAGTTCTAACTGTTGCTTCTTGACCTGCATACAGATTTCTCAAGAGGCAGGTCAGGTGGCCTGATATCCCTATCTCTTGAAGAATTTTCCACAGTAAAGTATGGATTTGGTCATTATATGGTTAACCACATCCAGGAAGCTAGTCAGTTTGGAGAATATTTGAGTCTGTCAATTGATTTGTCCCATTTAGGGTTTTTAGATATAGACAAATCTTCATCACAGCCCACCATCCATATGTTCTGAAGACAACTACGTATTGCTTTGGAACCAAAGTCAGAGGGATGAATTCCAAATGAACCCAATGCATACGTTTGGAACAACCATAAAAAAATTAGCTTTTCAGGTTGCAGCTGTGGTCCTTTTATTAACCACATCTCCAATCCCTGGGATATAAGCCTCACTTAAAAATGAAGTGAGGCAAGACTTGGAATTGCTGTGGTTTGTGCTGGAGTGGTCTGAGTGGCCTGCCCGCTCAATCACATCAGAAGAGGTGAACTAAATCAGGATGACTGTGGAAAGAGAGCCTCAGTGGAATCAGACTTGGCCATCAGCCTCGTCTATTGGAATCAGGGAACCAAGGGACAAAACCTGAAAATACAGATCCTTGCTGTGGACAATGCTAGAAAGGCAATTACAACTCCCGGGTGTGAGGATGACAACCCATGTGTTGATCATCCGTGTTCTGGCAATAACTGTTACCTAATGTTTCTAGCTAATGTGTGAACAGGTTCCAGTCTGAACAGGGCCCAGTCGCTGTCTTCTTTACAAAGAGAGTGAATGTTAGAAACGAGCAGATGCCTGCAGATGTGACTGGGAAAACTGTCAAGTCCCGTGAGTTTCAGTATTTGTCTTTGTTCTCAAGTTATAGAGCTGCTGACATTTTCAAAAGGCTGTGCACATAGCACTGGTGTTCTTGTACTATCTTGGTTTTAAAATATTGTGGATTTTATAGGTATTTTTTTAATGTGGGCTTTGCTAAATTTTTAGTTCTAAAATGGTCCTTCTCTAAATGGTTCTAGGGTTTGGAAAATGGCAGTAGAATCTGTAATTCCATCTTGTCATTTACTCCTGTTGTCTGTGAGCCCCACTGAGAGGGATGAAAAAGAGGTGCTTCATCGAAATAAAATGCTTACATGGCTGGAGAGGTTTAATAGTGAAGCACTGACATTGACATTCTTTGGGTTATTTAGACACCGGTATACAAAGAATCAAGTTACTTGCCCATTGTCATAGGACCAGGAATGACAATGGAACCCCAAACATTTAGTTAAGTCAGGCTTCCTTTTGCCAAGTAAAGTTGAGAAGTAAAACAACAACATAAATAATTTCTTTCAAGGACCATTTGGAGTGTGTCAACAAGATGACAAATATTTCTACAGAAAGTGAGGATTTATATCTATCAAAATACATATGTTCCCAAATATTTCCATCTTTGGTGTCAAATATATCACAGCAATTGCTTCTGTTCTTTCTTTCTTTCTTTTTTTATGTTGGGTTTATATGTCTATTCTTTGCATTAATCCAGCACTGAAAGTCTCCTACTTTCACCGCCTATAATCCTACTTCTTACCATGCATTAAAATGGCCTGTTTACTTGTCTGTGTCCATACTAGGTGGTAAGCACAGAGGGTCCCCAGAGCAAGGGATGTGCAGAGCTTGTCACAAAAAAACAATTTTCAGGTTTTCAGAAATTTTGCAAGCTGTTTCACAACAAGCTATCAACTTGAAATCCTCCATGGGGGAAGTATTTATACCACTCAAATTAGCACATGGTATAAATCAGAGCTTCTTCTACCTCTCCCAGAGCCAGTTTTCAACATTTTCCAGCATCCCTGTGGTCAGAGACCTTATTTGTTTGACTCATCATGGTATCCTTAGTTGTGCCTATTTCATGGTAGGTGCTCAGTAAACATTTGTTAAAGGGGTGAATGATACTTGAATAAAAGGTAAATGAGTGAAGGTGTCTGTTGGCTTCTTTCCAGTCCTGATTTCCTATAATTCATTGAAAGCTGGCACAGGCATTGCACTGGACTCTCTTAGCAGAGATTCTATTAATAGTTTCTAGCAGACACGGGAAGATTTGACTCCCATTTCTGTTATTACCAGCTATGAATTGTAGGCATGTTATCTTTCTTCTTGAAGCCTCTTTTTCTTCTTCTATAAAAAAAGTTCTTTAATACAACTTGTGGTGCTGTCATGAAGTTAAAGATAATGGTATATAAGGCACCGGTGCACAGATGCATAGTCTCTGTGCAAAGCCACCCTCTTGGAGTCATATCTCAAATACCAAGTACATTTTCCTGCAAGCCTCAGACATTTCCCATGACAAATTCAGCTTTAATATATTCAAAGCACTTAATTATTTATTTGCTTATTTATATTTTAAACTTTCTTTCTTGAGAAAAGAGACAGACCAGGGACCTTACCTGTCTGCTTTGCTGCTCTATCTCCAGTGCCTTGAATGGTGCCTGTTACACATGGTAACGCTTGATAAATACTATTTGAATAAGTAAATGAACAAACAATGAATAAATTATATTCTTATTTATTAGGAAGTAGTCTACAGCATTGCTCAGAAACTATGTACCACAGACCAAATACAGCCTGCTACCTATTTTTGAAAATAAAATTTTACTGGAACATAGTCATACCCATTCATTTATGACTCGCTCTGGTGACTTTTACATGACAGCAGCAAATGTGAGTAATTTCAGCAAAGATTGTATGGCCTATAAAGCTGAAAATATTTACTACCTGGACTTTTATAGTAAAAGAAAAAATAATTTTGCTGACCTCTGATCTATAAGATCACCTTGGAAAGGCACTGGTTTAAAGTTCAGAAAATTGAGGAATTTTCTCAGCATTGCTAACTAAATTGATGGTGACAGGGAAGAGGAAACAGGTCTCAGTGCACTGAAGCATATTATCCTAAGACCTGATAGTTTAAGGGAGACATCAACCATACCCCTCCTCCAGGCAAAACATCTCAACTCCCAAATAGATGAATGGCTGTACTATTTTAACATATCTCAGTGCTAATCTCCTAATCTCTTTTCTCTGAGTTTGGATGATTATATTTTTCCATAAGTTTTTTTTTTTTTAATACTGGCATCAAAGGAACATTTGGGGTGCTTGCAAAGGGGAGGATGAAGTTTGAGATGGCAATAGCACTGCAAAAACATGCCCGGCTGAGCTCCAAATTCTCATCATGACAGCAGTATGTAATTACTGCACTAAACTTTGAGAAACCTGATATTATGCAAATAAATTCCAGCTGCATTTTATGACAGCACATGCAATTTTTATAAAAAAAATTTAAATCTTTTTTAATATGGAAAAATCTTTCTCTTACAGTATTTGGAATTAACCAAAGATACAGAGTAACAGAGTATAATAGTTTAATTCAGTGCAAATGTTGTAGTACATTGAAATGCTCCTTTAGATAAAGAATTCTTTTTGGTGTATGTTAACATGTGGCAATATTTGGTGCTGCTCACTGTTTGGAGGCAGTAAGAGGGCTGTAGAATTTGCTGTGGTCCTGGGGTGATGGTGGTAGTGGTGAGGGTTCCATTTTTCATGGCAGCAATATGTTACTTGAGAGCTAAGAAATGAGAAAGAGTTAGGCAGATAAAGAAAGGCAGAACTATGTTTAAGGCAGTAGAGAAAGTCTTCACTAAGGCTGGAGCACAGGGAACAACGGGGAGAGAGCCCTGGAAGGATGCTAGGAGGTGGTGAAAGTTATTGTCTATCAAGTACTTATTAAGTGCCAGGCACTGTTGTAAGTACAGTGCATGTATTAGCTCATTTAATCCACACAACAAACCTGTGAGAGAGATGCAATTATTATCCTTATACATGAGGAAATGGTGAACAAAACAAAACAAAACCTTGCCCAGTGTCATTTAGTTAGCAAGTGACAGAGTTTGAATTTAAACCCAGGAATGAGGCTCAAGAAGTCACGCTCTTAATCAGTGGGTAATGCTGAAGTTAACTGTCAAGGTCCTTGACTGCTTCTTTTATGTGTTTGCGCTTCTCCAAAAGTAATTGAGGTTTTGGACCATGAATTTTAAATCATTTTAACTAAGCTCAAGTGCATCTTTATTAATTAAAATAGGAACCATTACAATTAACACATCTTTGCCAATGAGAAATAAGTTTGTTTATTCCTGTAGCATAAAAATCTGTGTTTCAGGATTTGACAAACTCTTGGAAAGCATTTTCTGCATCCTGCTGGTTGCAGAAGTGTTTTCCCTGCAGAAAGTTGTCAAGATGCTTGAAGAAGTGGTAGTTGGTTGTTGAGAGATCAGGTGAATATGACTGGTGAGACAAAACTTCGTAGCTCAATTCATTCAGCTTTTGAGACATTGGTTGTATAACATGCAGTCAAGCATTATCATGGAGAAGAATTGGGTTCTTTCTGTTGACCAGTGTAGGCTGCAGACATTGCAGTTTTTGGTGCATTTCATAGATTTGCTGAGTATACTTCTCATACGTAACAGTTTCTCCCAGATTCAGAAAGTTGTAGTGGATCGGATGGGCAGCAGACCACCAGTGACCATGACCTTTTTTGGTGAAAATTTGACTTTTGGGAAGTACTTTGGAGCTTCTTCTAGGTCCAGCCACTGAGCTGGTCATCACAGGTTGTCATATAAAATCCACTTTTTGTCACACATCACAATCTGATTGAGAAAAGGTCATTGTTGTTGTGTAGAATAAGAGAAGATGACATGTCAAGAGGTCAGTTTGTTTTTATTTTTTAAACAATGGTCAGCTCATGAGACACCCACTTATTGAGCTTTTTCACCTTTCCAATTTGCTTCAAATGCTGAATGACTGCAGAATGGTTGGTGTTGAGTTCTTTGGCAGCTTCTCGTGTAGTTGTAGGAGGATAGCCTTGATGAAAACTCTCAACTGGTCGTTAACTTCTGATGGCCAGCCACTATGCTCTTCTTCAAGGCACTCCTCTCCTTTGCAAAACTTCTTGAACCACAACTGCACTGTACGTTCATTAACATTTCCTGGGCCAGATGCATTGCTGATGTTGTGAGTTGTCTCTTGGGCTTTATGACTCATTTTGAAATTGAATAAGAAAGTTTCTGTATGACTCTGGGAGCTCAAACTGGTGATCTGTATAACCTAGAAAAGTGGGATGGAGCAGGAGGTGGGAGGGAGGTTCAAAAGGGATGGGACATATGTATACCCATGGCTGATTCCTGTTGATGTATGGCAGAAATCAGCACAATATTGTAAAGCAATTATCCTTCAATTTAAACATTCTAAAAATTAAAAAAAGAAAATGGCTTGAATTTCTATGGTCTAAAATTAATATAAAATAAATAGCCAGTGATAAGTCATCAGCAAAAAAAAAATGTGAGAAATGCACATTAAAATGATGTATAAAAGTGAAAGTGAAAGTCACTCAATTGTATCTGACTCTTTATGACCCCATGGTCTATATGGCCCATGGAATTCTCCAGGCCAGAATACTGGAGTGGGTAGCCTTTCCCTTCTCCATGACATCTTCCCAACCCAGGGATTGAACCCAAGTCGCCTACATTACAGGCAGTTTCTTTACCAGCTGAGCCACCAGGGAAGCCCAAGAATACTGAAATAGTTAGCCTATCCCTCCTCCAGAGGATCTTCCTGACCCAGGGACTGAACCAAGGTTTCCTGCATTGCAGTCAGATTCTTTACCAACTAGGGAAGCCCATCAGGAAAGCCCAAAATGATGTGTAACATAACCACATTTAAGAATGTATTAATATTCTGATATCAAATGGCAAATTTCAACAATACAAAAGCTGTGTTTACTTTTGTACTATCCTAATAGAGGAGAACTATTAGAATTAATAAGTAAATAGAACAGTGTTACTGGATATAAGCTCAATATACATAATCAGTTGTATTTCTATTGAGCAGCAGCAAGCAAACAGAAGATAAAAGTAAACAAAACTACTGTTATTGAGTACACTGGAGCTGCCTTCTGAAGTCTGTGGGGAAGAGCAGAGTAGCTAAGAAAAATCCTGTTGAGGTACATCAGGCCTTCACTGAGTCCATTGCTACTCTTCTTCAAAGACTGGCAGCAGGACAGAGGTAGAGAAAGATTCTGAGGCTTGAAGAAAGTTAAAATTCCGACTAAAAAGTGAAAAAACTCCTGAGTGACCCCAAAAGTTCAAATCCGGACTATAAAGCAACGTAAGATTCCCTATGATTCAGAAAAATGGTGGCTCATCTTTAAAGTATATAGAAACCTATGGTATCTGCCAAGGGTCTGATCTTAAGCCTTGCTGTATGGAAAGTTCTCATCCCTCCCTTGTAACTTTTGAATAAATGGTGAGCTGAATCTAATTAAAGTTGCAACAGACTAGACTCAGTTTGCCTACAGATCAGATTCCTCAATCCCCCTTATTGTCAGTGTCTCAGAAGTGATATGGTCTTTTCTTGGAGTTAATAGTATTTATTTTTGTGTCTACTATCTTTTAACATAAACATTTGACACACATAATGGAACAATAAAATGTAATTCATGATCAAAAGGGAAAAAAGCACAGTAGAATCATGCCCAGAAATAGATACTTTGTTGGTATTTTTAAGTGGGGCTTTAACTAATACATACATTAAAGCATAAAACGATTAAAAAAGGAGGACTAAACAGTATTCATGAATTAGATGATGAATTATTA
Source organism: Antilocapra americana (assembly GCA_007570785.1). NCBI lineage: Eukaryota > Metazoa > Chordata > Mammalia > Artiodactyla > Antilocapridae > Antilocapra > Antilocapra americana. The sequence continues at coordinate 8,751,029 of ML661893.1, forward strand.
TAAAGATGTGCTTTATGATTGTTTTACAGATTCAGTAACAAATCAAAACACCAGCAGTTTTTTGTTAAAACTTTCCAGTCTGATTTTGAAATTTGTATAGAAATTCAAGGGGCTAAAAATATTTTTTTTTTTTTTTATACTTAAGGGTACTTATTTTTTTTTTATTTTATTTTATTTTTTTTTAATTATTGTTTTAGCCATACATTGTTATGATATCACCATGGGTTTACATATGCTTCCCCTCCGGGTCCCCCCTCCCTCCTCCCTCCCCCCCCGGGAAATCTCGCTGCACCAGTCCCGAGCATCAATCCTGGGCTGGCGATTGATTAGACACATGACAATTAACATGCTTCAATGCCCTTCTCCCATCTCATCCCACCCTTACCCTCAACCACAAAGTCCACAAGTCTATTCTAGAAATTCAAGGGGCTAAAAATATTGAAGACACTTTTAAAGAAAAAGACAGCTGGGAGAACTTACTTAAATCAAGAAATCAAGACTTCTTATTGTTATGTAATTATTACAATGTGATGTGGGCACCAAAATGAACTAATGATCTGATAGAATAAAATAAGGTCCAGAAAAAAAAACCCACATACATGTGATCATGAAATTTATAGCAACAAAATTCTCATACATTCCTAAAGATGTAATTTCATTCAGCTTCTTAGCAAAACAGTTTAGCATTGTCTAGTGAAGCTGAAGTTATACATATTTTATAATACAGCAATTCCCACTTATAGGTTTATACTTAGGGTTGCCAGATTTAGCAAATGAAGCTGTAGGATTCCAGATAAATTTGGATTTCAGATAAAGACACATAAATCTTTAGTATAAGTACACTCCATACATCATTTTGAATGCACTTATAGTAAAATAAAGTTTGATGTTTACCTGAAATTAAAATTTAGCTAGATGTCCTTCATTTTATCTGTTAATCCTAAATATATTCCTCAGAAATGTGTGCATAGACACATCAGGAAGCAGAAGAGGAATGTTCATAGCGTTATCTGTAATCACCAAAATCTGGAAACAGCCTGGTGAACATCAGTAGTAGAATGGAAAAGTAAATTGTGGTATGTTCATACTATGGAACATTCTGCAATGATGAAAAAGATGAACACTAGCTAGACTCAACAATGTAAATCAATCTCAGTGACTTAATGTCTAGTGAAGGAAACCAAAGACCACAATCATCCATGCTGTAATTGCATTTGTAGGCAATTCAAAAAGAGAGAGAGAGAGAGAAGACATACTAAACTGGTGTTTGGTAAGGTATGTTTAAGTGGTAAATTGTAAAGAGATTTTCATGAAAGCCAAGAAGAAAGAGAAAGAGACTAGATTTGAGAAGGGCCTGAAGTGGATTTCTGTAGTTCTGGTGAAATTCTATTGTTTGAGCTGTTTGGTGGTCACTCAGGTATTTGCTTTCCGTGTTACATTTCATTTTAGGCAGATTTTTAAAAGGAGTAAGAATATAATACATTCTGTACCTAGCTTTTCCCCTTTTTTTGTAATAAATACTTTGTAGATCTCTTCCTTGTTTATCCTGAGATGAAATTCACAGACAGTATAACTTGCTTATACACACATTATTAACAGTAACAAAAAATTAAACTGTTTTAACTACAATGTAAAGAGATAAATGTAATTTACTATGAAAAATTATGCATTTTAATCTGCAAAAAGTTTGATCCTATCTTCACTTGTAGACATAAGGAAATAGTAATAGTTGTATGCTTACCTCTGTAGTATTAGTTGTATGCTTACCTGTGTGTACTGAATCACCATGAATGTGAGAGAGAAATTGTATTGGTGATTAACTACCATGAGCAGTTGCTAAAGGCTGAGACTTTTCTGAAGTGGCAACAGTTCTTGGTAATGTTCTGGAGAAGGTAAAAAACAAAAGCCCTTCCCTACGTTCACATTGCTAGAAAATTGCTTTATATCAAAACCGTACCAAAAAAACACACTTGAAATTTATGTGAAAACAAAGACTATGCTAAGATAATTATAAATAGGCTTCTCAGCTACAGGATTGTCCTTTTAGAAGATGAAAAATCTTTCAAATTTTGGGACAGTTCTCCCTTATGAAAATCAGCAGGATGCTTGAAACCTGCAGCTTTCCTGAATGCGTGTGGTGCCCTCAAGTCATTTTGTAACCAAGACACCCCTAGAAATTTTCAAAACACCTTTTTCAAAACTGTACCACCTCTGCTTAGAACTACTAGCCTAAATCTTTGACATTGGGAAGCTGTTAGAATAACCACAGTTGCTATAGAACTAGACTCTTAAATTTTTCTAAATAATTTTCTTCTATTGCATTTCTTAAAAATTTCATTAAATGACAGCAAAATACATGCAGATTTATTATTAAGGAGATGACAGTCTGGAGTTTTATCTGTTAGTCTTAGAGTTAACATAGAAAATTCAGCTGTCACTTTCCATTTCAACTTCTGTAATGCCCAAAAGAGAAGGGAAATGTAGGCAAAGATGGTACTAAATGGTAGGCAAATTTAGAATTGTTGTTTGGGAGAACTAAGAGAAATGACCAAGCCCACCCAGTGCCATCCCCAACCATTCAGTGCCTTGTCAGACATTCTTGTCAGAGATTCAGTTGGTTCTCACTATGTTTTTGAAGGCAGCTGTTTTTGGAGCCAGCCAGCATCCATCTACAGTGAACAGGAAGTCCTGTCTCATTATAGGACTCCTGAGGCTTATGGTGGGGAAGGGACTTGTGAAACAAGATGGGTCTGACTGGCAGTTTCCAGGTAGGACTTTTAACATTTCTTATAAGAAATGTTATTGATGTCTGTCACTGTGTAATCATTTGGAAAGTTTGTTATTTATTCTCAGATACTTTGAGTTGGAATTTGCTGCCTCTGCCTATGATAAACAGTGGTTAGAAATATGCTTGATTTGAAGGAGAGTAGGCCCTCGAAAGTTTTGCCATTTGGTGATGGTGGTGTGGAGGAGGGTGGGAAGGATGCAGATAAAAAAGGGAATTGAGTTGTTTTCTAGCATATAAGCTAGTATATTTTTTAGACCCATGGTTTTTCTGTTGGATTATAAATGCTTTGAAGAAATTTTGCTTTCTCTTCCTTTGGAGAGAATGAAGTTCAGGTCTGAGAGACTCTGTTATGTATTTCTAAATAAAACTAAATGTTACCTCTACCAAATGCTTCCTGAAAGCTCTCACATCTTATACAGGTTGCACTTCTATACCAGATTGTCAGCTCCCTGAGTGCAATATCTGTTTCATCTTTGTGGTCACCTTACTAGATGAATAAAATTTGTTGAAATACAGAAACTAATGAACAAATTTACCTCTAGGCATTGTGAAGACTGGGACCCCATTAATTTAGCAATTAAAGGACAAAGTACGCTTTCTGAAATTGCTCACCAAGGGATAATTTAAAATGGAACTTTACATTCTATTTTCATTCTTACTTTTATACTGAGTTATTTAAAGAATAATATAATTCTTCCTGTTCATAAATTTTTAATGAGCATCCATTGTGAAAGTGTGTGGAAGTGTTAGTTGCTCAATTGTGTCCCTCTCTTTGCGACCCTATGGACTGCCCGCCAGGCTCCTCTGCCCATGGAATTCTCCGTGGAATTCTCTGCCCATGGAATTCTCTATTCTACTCTCCTAGAGTAGGTAGCCATCCCCTTCTCCAAGGGATCTTCCCAACCCAAGGATCAAACCTGAGTCTCCCACATTGTGGGCAGATTCTTCACCATATGAACCACCAGGGAAGCCCACACTTGCACATATCATTCTTCCTGTTCATAAATTTTTAATGAGTATCTATTAAGTGCCAGATGCAAAATAGATGGGGAAACAGTGGAAACAGTGGATGACTTTATTTTTCTGGGCTCCAAAATCACTGCAGATGGTGATTGCAGCCATGAAATTAAAAGACACTTACTTCTTGGAAGGAAAGTTATGACCAACCTAGACAACATATTAAAAAGCAGAGACATTACTTTGCCAACAAAGGTCTGCCTAGTCAAAGCTATGGTTTTTCCAGTGGTCATGTATGGATGTGAGAGTTGGACTATAAAGAAAGCTGAGTGCCAAAGAATTGATGCTTTTGAACTGTGGTATTGGAGAAGACTCTTGAGAGTCCCTTGGGCTGCAAGGAGATCCAGCCAGTCCATCCTAAAGGAGATCAGTCCTGGGTGTTCTTTGGAAGAACTGATGTTGAAGCTGAAACGCCAATACTTTGGCCACCTGATGCAAAGAGCTGACTCATTTGAAAAGACCCTGATGCTGGGAAAGATTGAGGGCAGTAGGAGAAGAGGATGACAGAGGATAAGATGGTTGGATGGCATCACTAACTCAATGGCCATGGGTTTGGGTGGACTCCAGGAGTTGGTGATGGACAGGGAGGCCTGGCGTGCTGCAGTTCATGGGGTCCCAAAGAGTTGGACACGACTGAGTGACTGAACTGAATTGAACTTATTGAGAATATGAGATGGAAAAGACTGACAAAGTCACTGTTTTTCCTCAAGTAGCCTATAATCCAGTGGATATTTGTTTTAATAATGTAATATTCTGTCTTTACATTTTATTCATAACAATGATTCAGAAAATGGATGACCATTTCCCAGATCATGTGGATTCCCTCCTTTTGTATTGATCCACATGTTGGGTCCTTTGGGGTAACCCTATTAAGAACCAGGAGGAAGTAGGTCTATGATTATTCCCCCACATGTCTTTTAATCTGACTCACCCTCAAGTCCAGGCCTCCCTCAGTTCTCACCTCCACCTCAGTTTCACACTTGCTGGCTTGAGAAGTGGTATTTGTTGTTGTGCAGTTGCTAAGTTATGTCTGACTCTTTGTGACTCCATGGACTGCAGCATGCCAGGCTCCCCTGTCCTTCACTGTCTCCCGGAGTTTGCTCAGATTCATGTCCTTGAGTCAGTGATGCTATCTAACCATCTCTTCCTCTATATCCCCCTGCTCCTTTTGCCTTCAGTCTTTCCCAGCATCAGGATCTTTTCCAGTGAGTCAGCTCTTTGCATCAGGTGGCCAAAGTATTGAAGCTTCAGCTTCAGCATCAGCACTTCCAGTGAATATTCAGGGTTGATTTCCTTTAGGACTGACTAGTTTGATCTCCTTTCAGTCCACAGGACTCTCAAGAGTCTTCTCCAGCACAATTCTTCAGAGTGTACCCTTCTTTATGGTCCAGCTCTCCCATATTTTCTTTTACATTATCAGATGTTCTTCTCTCAGTCTCACTGTCCACCTTTTATTGGCAATCATCAAAAACCCACCTAGAAGAAAAGGATTTGAATGGGGATGTTTTTCACAAATAATCCTCAATGGAGATAACAAACTTCAGGAAAAATGAATATCAGTGTCCTTGTGAGCAAACTTTGAAGTAGCATTTTACTGCTCTGGTGACATGCAAAGTCTCCAAGTCATGGGACTTTACAGTTGGAGGTATCTTGAAGGTCATAGAGGTGATCTGGGGATCACCTACATTCTGATCATCTGAAAGGACTATTAGAGATGTAGGTATAGGCACTCATTCCCAATAATTTGCATTTTTAAGGTGCTCCAAGGAGTTATTTAGCTCACCTTCACTTTGTGGACGGGAGTGCTAAAGTGAGCTCTAAAGGCCCAGCAAGTGAGCTTTAGAGGCCACATCAGAACCAGAGGCTGGATCCCAGCCTAGTGCTCTTTACAAGAGCTATGTCATGTGGCAATGAAATACCAAGCAAAACTAATCAAGTTCCTCTTCTGTCTCTAAATCCCTTTCCTCTCCTGAGTCCTGAGGTAGAATAATCAGTGATTATAAAGAATAAGAGGAACTTGATCCCTTTTCCCTAGTGTATGCCAAATATTTTTCCCTGATGAAACTCATGTGAAACTTAGATTCCACATATTTCCTTCCCACACAAATAGCCACCCTGTGTTACAGGTCTCTACCAGTCTCCACCCTGGAATCTGGAGAGAGAGCTGATCTGGCCCTGCTGTAATCACAATAGGCAGCTGTTGGCTATGGCTGATTGATGGGCCGTGGATTAGCTGGGTCTTGGTGAAATCTATACATGTCCTAGGATTGTGAGAACTTCCTTGGTAGGTTGTAGTTGTCTTTGCTTGCTTCTGTCCATCCCAGTTCAAACCACGTACTTACAATCCCATGAATGTGCCTTAGAGAGGGAATGGCAGCCATAACTGGTGTATATCCTTTTGCAAGCTCATTTCCATGCCTCAAAGACATAGGTACTGGCCAGGAACCAGGCTATCAAGGAACAGAACCTATGCTTAAAGGATCCAAGAACTACTGAGGTTCAGGTAATAACAGTCGTCCCTTGGTATCAGTGGGAGATTGATTCCAGAACCCCCTCAGGTGCCAGACATCCATGGATGCTGAAGTCCCTTATATAAAATGGTATAGAATTTGTATATCATCTATAGACACCCTCTTGTATACCTTATATCAGCTCTAGATTATTTATGGTACCTAATATATTGTAAATGCTATATGAATAGTTGCTGGCCTGTGCACATTCAAGTTTTGCTTTGCTTTCTGCAACTCTGTGATTTTTTTCCCAAATATTTTCAATCTTCCTTTGGTTGACTCCATGGATGCAGAATCCATACAGAGGGCCCACCGTTCAGCCCACTGTTTAAAAATCAACAGAGCAAAGGCATTTCAGCAATCAGTCAAGGATTGCTATAAAAAGGAAAGATGATAACCCAGTGGGGAAAGATGGGGTCCTGAAATTCAACTTCCCCAGCTGTCACTGATTCCACGTCTTGTTAGTAAGACAGAACCTTCACAACTCTGCCACTTTGTGAGTCATGTGAGGTGCTGATTCTAAGAACCCTGCTAAACAGACATGAAGTACCTACTGCACAACTGAGGCAGCTCAGGGCATGAAACAGCTCCATCTGCAGGCCCCTTCTTGCAGGTAATCCGTGCATGTCCACAGGGATAGGGATGTGATGGAATCAGGAAGGAAAGATATTTTCAACTTGATCCTGTTTTGGGGATTGGCATAGCCTTTGTGTAAAGGCAGTTGTTTTTGTTCCAGGATGGAGCTGGGCTCCTTTCTTAACACATTGAATAATAAGCCACACTATGCTAATTGTCTATATTGTAGAAATGCTGGAAATGGATTCATGTTGCTAAGATATCATACAGATTATTGAGAAGTAATAACTGAGGAGTAATAATAAAAAATTATTATTTTTGTTTGCTTGGTGAAGAACAGTAGCTTTTTCTGTGTTAATTAGATGGACTACAGTAATCATTATCATCATCCTCATGATAGTAGACATTTATTTAGCACTTGCTAGGTATCAGAAGTACTTGATTTTGATGATCTAATTTGAGCCTCATAACCATCCTATGAGAATGGAATAATTATCCTCCTTTTACACAGGAGAAAAGTAAGGCACATAATGGTTAATTCACTTCTAGTAAATTACACATCTAGTAAGTCGAGAAGTTGGGAATCAAACTCAAGCAGAGTCCAGAGCCTATGTTCTTAATCTCCTATACAATATAGCTTCACTAACTGTACTGTTAGCATATGAGAAATGGTGGTGGATTGAACTTTATTCAATTGCTGTTTCTTTCAGTTATTCATTCATTTATTCAATAAGCATTATTTAAGTACTAACTCACTATGAGACATTAAGCTCTGTCATAAAGATGAATAGGACAGTTTTGCCCTCAGGGAAAACTCACTTTGTGGGAGGAAGCTGTGCATCGAAATAAATGATTATAAGTGAAACGTAATAATATAGTGAAAGTGCTTATAACGTGTTTGGTGAGGACACAGAGTCAGGGAAGGGTTCCTGGAGGAAGCCATTTTCCATCCGGTCCTTTGGCTCAGAAGATGGAGAAAACTAACAACCCAGGCAAAAAGAAGGTTCTTTATGCATTGCCGTGTGCTGTGTCCTCCATTGGCTTTTGGGAAGGACACATCAAGTTTCTACTCTCCTGAAGCAGAGTGTAGGAGTTGCATTGACAAATAATCAGTGAAGAGTGTGTTCACAACATGGATTCAAACAAACAATATTTCCACTTCTGGGAGAAGGAGGAGAAAGCTGGGGACTTCTCCATGGAGGAACATTTTGAATCAGGCTTGGAAAGCTGAGAATAGTTTTTCAAAATTGATAAGTAGAGAAGAGGAGGAATGTGGGCTATTTAGGGAATGATCTGTTATAAATGGAAGGAGGCACATGGGGGTGGGTAATGGGGACCCCGAGGGGCTTGGTGCCAGTGCTTACAAGGCCTGGAGTGCCACATGAAGAGTTTTGGAGAAGCACTGATAAAATGTGGACACTTTTCCAGCAGAGGTATTGCTAGGGAAATTAGAGTTTATCCCAGATCATTCATTTTCAAACTTACTTTTTGCTTGTAGGACCTTTCTTTCAACACAGTCTGAGAGAAAACCCTAAGTATTAAACCATTAAGAATGGAGCCATTCTAGTTGGCATGGGCTGGAAAGGCTCAGGAGCCAGGTTGCTCAGCCCTCATCCAGGACTTTATGCAACACATCTTAAAATAATCCTACAAATGAGAGGTCTGAGCCTGGAGAAGAGGGTGCTTTCACCCCATCCTCAGGCCAATTTGCTAGGCCACAGTCAGGCACATGGCTATTATTTCTGGCAGTACAGCAACAACAGTGGCAGGTTTGCCCATTGGTGCTGATCTGATTTGTACATGTAACAGCCATTCACAGTTGATCAGTGAATCTGAACTGCAAGTTTATCCATATAGATATCCACATTGCTGAAATGAGGCCCTTGGATGAAGCAGAGTTCCTGTCTTGAGGATTTCTCCTCCTCAAGGGAATCCTGGCTGCTTGAAGGAATTACAACTTCAGAGTTACCTCTCCCTTTCCCACAGTAGAACTTGCCCACTGGGAGAATCTGGCTTCATGCTGAGGGTTCACTGCCAGAAAGTGAAATGAAAGCCTTCACTGGATCTATGCACCTGGATACCCTGGGGAGAAAGGAGAGAGGGAAGGAATATTTCATTTTTAGAGTTTCCAACAACATATCCCAACAGGTCAGGCTGCGAGGAGAAACTGTGATCCCTGAAAGCAATAAGCTGGAGAAGGCCCCCATCAAAGAGAAGACTCCCCCTGGAGAGTGAATCAGATAAAATGCAGGACACCCCATCAGAGGAATTTCTGATAAAGCACAAGTAACTTTTTAGCATGTCTCACATGTTGCATGGGACATACTTACAATAAAAAAAAAAATCAGTTATTTGTAATTCAAACTTAATGAGGTGTTCTGTTTAATTTATTTGGTAAATCTGGCAACCCTATCCTCAGGTCACCTCTCCCATGGAGGAGTGCCCCATTTCTATCTGCCCTTGAATTGAACTTCAGCCCAGTTTTTGGTCCAGGGGCTCACTCCAAACCCTTTAAGCATGAACCTGAGCCTCTCCACACTGTAGTGACAGGCAGCCTGTCCAGCCAAGAGAACAGGGCTGCACCCTCCAGAGCCCCTATGATTCCCGCAGCATGCTCCTTTTGAAGTCCTGGCTGGTTGGTCAGAGGCCAGCATGGGGCTTTGGCAGGGTAGGGGATTAAAGAGGCCTACTGCCTGATGAATAAATGTTTATAATAACCACATTCCCTTCTTGACTAGCTGGGGAGTTTCCATCAGAGCTGCTTTGCCATGAGGCAAGCTGTTTGCTTTTTTGTTAGAAGTAAGTTATTGGTGCCTTGCTGCTGCAAACAGAAAACATCTGTGGAGAGCCCACAAACAGGAAACTTTGGAGGGGAAAGGGGGAAAACTCACATTGCCTGCTGAACCTGCTTGTCTGAAAAGGAAGAATGGAAGTTAAATCAATACCCTCAAGTATGAGCTAGGACCAGAGTGTGACAAGGACCGAATGGCATTGAGCAGGCTTTGTCCTCAGTTCAGTCGCTCAGTAGTGTCTGACTCTTTGAGACCACATGGACTGCAGCACACCAGTCTTCCCTGTCCATCAGTAGCTTCTGGACCTTACTCAAACTCAAATCCATCAAGTTAGTAATGCCATCCAACCATTTCATCCTGTGTCGTCCTCTTCTCCTCCTGCCTTCAATCTTTCCCAGCATCAGGGTCTTTTCCAACGAGTCAGTTCTTTGCATCAGGTGGCCAAAGTATTGGAGTTTCAGCTTCATAGGCTTTGTCCTATGTTTCCCTTTTTATTGAAGCTGGCTGCATTTAAGAGAGGTCTAGTTTCTGCTAACTCTAATTCTCCAAGGATCATGGAAGCTGCCAAAATTATCTTTCTGTAAATACCCTCATATGCAAGTGCAGCTACAGGAGAGGGATGCTGTCATAAATTATAGATGATCTGTTTCAGTGGAGTATCCGAACATACATATCATCCTGAATTGCTGCACCTAGAGGAAAGCAAGCAAAAGAATACACCTGACAAGTTTTCCCCAGAGGATGCATGAGCTTCATGTGTACTGGCTGTGAGATTGACTTCAGTGTTCTGCTTTCCCTGGGCTAGCAGGTTGAGAACATTTTCAGGAAAGAATGTATAGTGGCATTGAAACTATGAAAGTGCCAGGAATCGAACAGATATGGCTAGAGAAAGGAAGCAGGTAATAAATTTACTCTCCATCTTTTCCTTGAGAAAAGGAGGATGATGAGGAGATAGAGGAGAGAGGAAAAGAGAGGGAGTCAGAGAGGCAGAGATGGAGACACAAGCCCTTTCCTTGGCCTAAAGCCAGTTTGCATATTCCTCAGAATTGATGTGCCTATGGGATTGTATAACTCATCCAGAGGGCCTGGCTCTCTGTGACTTCTTTAATGATCTAGACTAAGAAAAAACTGAGTTCAGCTTGATGAAATTTGCAGTGGAACATAAAGGTCAGGAATAAGAGTAAGCCCAAGCCATCATAGGAATATGTCCTTGTAGGTGGTAAGGATGATATAAAGTTATGATTCATGCTTGGCAGTGGAAAAGAAAGGCAAAAAAAAAAAAAAAAAAAAAAGAACAACTGAAAATGGATAGTTAGCCATTCTGATAGATAAAACATGTGAGTTGAGATTTGGCCAAGGCATGTTTCCTGTTCCTGCTATATAATCTGGTTGATGAATCTGTGGTTCTCAAAAGGCAAAGTCCATTAGGGTCACCTGAGGAATATGCTTGAAAAAAGAAAAGAGAACAATGATTCAGGGCTCCATTCTCAAGTTCTAGTTCTAAAGGTAAATTGTGCAAGCAGTTCACCAAGCACACGTCAAGAAACAGTATTTTGGACATGTCTGAGTAATTTGCATCTGTGGGTCATCAGGTAAGGCACTCTTCCTGACTCCTGATTCAAAAAGAACCAAAAGAAAGTTTATGAGTCGGAGCCTGGGAGTCGGTCAAATTTCAGCTTCACTCCTGGAGTGTGATCCTTGCTAATGATGATCTCAAGTAGTTACTTAACCTCATTGACCCTCAGTCTGCTCATCTATAAATTCAGGATGTTATATACTATAGTACATGCCACTCCAGTGATTCCAAATATAGGATGAGAGGATGCGTGGAGAGGACTTAACAGAGTCCTTGGCCTAAGAAATGTGAGTTTTTGATATCATTGTTTCTATTCCATCACCGTAATTATTATCAGCAGCAGTAATTTGTTCATTTATTGAGAACATGCTCTGTGCAAGGCAGTAAGCTCACAATTATTTTACTTAATTTTATTCTCAAAATAAATTTAAGAGTTTATTCTTCCCATTCTACATATGAATAAATGGAGATTATGTAGCCCAACCCCCATTACCCAGATGAACCTGAGAAAAACTGTCACTTCTCTTTTGGTGGGGATGTGAAATGGTGCATTGATGTGGGAAACATTATGGTGGTAAAAAGTTATGACTAGAACTACTGGAAGTGGGATTACTGGATCATATGGGATTACTAATCATATGGTAGTTCTAGTTTTAGTTTTTTGAGGAAGCGTCATACTTTTTCCATAATGGCTTTACTAATTTATATTCTTGCCAACAGTGCACAAGGATTGCCTTTTTTTCACATCCTCATCAATGTTTGTTATCTCTTGCCCTTTTATGATAGTCCTTCTAACAGTTGTGAGGTGAAATCTCATTGTGGTTTTGATTTGCATTTCCCTGTTGATTAATAATGTTAAGCACCTTTCCATGTACCTGATGGCCATCTGTTTGTTTTTTTGGAAAAATGTCTCTTCAGTTCCTCTGTCAGTTTTGAATTGTATTGTTTTGTTGCTGTATGAGCTATATGAGCTCATTTTATCAGCCTCTTGCCAGGATGATGATGGGTGAAAAAAATAAATGTGTTAAATTTGCATTTCTATAATTTTTTGTGAGAGTCAGCATCTGTTACTATTTTTATTGGCCTAACGTATTTTTTTCTGAGACTTGTTTCTTCATAATCTCTATCCATCTGTCCACTATGTTGTCTTTTGTTGATTTATAGATATTCCTTATGTATTCTGTATATTAATACTTTGTATATTGTATATGTTGCAAATAATTTCTTCAGGTCTTTCACTTCTTTTTAAACTTTTTTTATGACTTATCTTTTATCTTTTGGTGGTTTATTGTTTGGAGGTTCCAACACCCTTCTGTCAGTAGTTGTTCAGCAACTAGTTGTGATTTTGGTGTTCTCACAGAAGAATATGAGCATATGTCCTTCTAGTCCACCATCTTGTTATCTTTTGTTAGGATAATTTAAATTATCAGGCCATTCAATAGTTTCTGGGATTTTATATCTGACTCCTAAATTTTGATTACTATACATTTTTCTAATGTTTCTCTAGTTTTCAATTTTATGCTTAGCTCTTGAATTCATAAAAAATTTGTATTTGTGTATAATGCTTGGTCGAGATTTAATTTTATTTTACTTAAAAAAAATCAATAGCTAATTTTCTCAGCACCATTTATTAAACAGAATTTCCTTACCCATGATTTGAAATATTCAGTTCTGTTCAGGTCAGTCTCTCAGTCGTGTCCAACTCTTTGCAACCCCACGAACTGCAAGCACGCCAGGCCTCCTTGTCCATCACCAACTCCTGGAGTCCACCCAAACTCATGTCCATTGAGTCAGTGATGCCATCCAGCCATCTCATCCTCTGTCGTCCCCTTCTCCTCCTGCCCCCACTCCTTCCCAGCGTCAGGGTCTTTTCCAATGAGTCAACTCGTCGCATGAGGTGGCCAAAGTATTGGCGTTTCAGCTTCAACATCAGTCCTTCCAATGAACACCTAGGACTGATCTCCTTTAGGGTGGACTTGTTGGATCTCCTTGCAGTCCAAGGGACTCTCAAGAGTCTTCTCCAACACCACGGTTCAAAAGCATCAATTCTTCACTGCTCAGCCTTTTTCACTGTCCAACTCTCACATCCATACATGACTACTGGAAAAACCATAGCCTCCTTTATTTTAATTTGAATTTTCTTACATACATGGTTTCTGTTTTATTGGTTTTGTCTATGCTTATGCTAGTTCTACACTATTTCAACACTTTTAATTTTTAAGTAAATTCAAGTTTTTAAAAATGCCAGAATAGGTGAGCCTTCCCCCTTAATATTCTTTTCTTGAAAATAGTTTTCTTAGACATTCTAATTTATTTTCTTCTCCAGATAAATTTCAAAAATGACTTAAAGTTTTTTAAAATCCTTTTAATACTGTTATTGAGACTGAGTTAAATTTGTGGATTTATTTTCAGAACTTGGTTTCTTTAATGCTGCCCAAGAATAAAATATGTTAGTCTGCTTAATCACATTTTCTTTCATATACTTCAGTTAGATTTTATAGTTTTCTTCAAGTAGGTTCTTGTGTATTTTTATTAGGTTTATTGATATGTGTTTAATAAGGTTTTGTTGCTACTGTGGATGAGAGTTTATAAAAAATCGATTATATTTTCTAATTGCTATTACTTGAGAAAAGGACTATTAAAGTTTACGTATCACTATAGTCACCTTTAGTATATGGTCACGTTTTTGAACTCATTTATCTGTTCCAATAATTGACCAGTTAGCATCTTAAGTTTTATTTAAAAATATTTATTGAGCACTTACTATGTGTTGGATGTTGGAGATATGGCTGGTCTGAGCCCAGAGAGACTGCATTCTAGTGCAGGATGATGAGTCACAAACAAGGAAACAAATACGTAATATTTATAAATATGTAATATATATATATATATAAAATATATGAACTATAGTGCTATGATGGAAACAAAAGAGAATGATGTAACAGAGAGAGAGTAGGACTTTCGAAGTATCACCAAGGAGCTTCCCTGACATGGTGCTAGAGACCATAGACTCAGTCATGTCAAGAGCATCCAGGCAGAGTAAACAGCAAATGCAAAAGCCCTGTAGTTTTGAGGAGCTTGGCGTCTAAGGAACAGAGAGTGAATCCAAGAGGCTGGAATGGGAGTGGACAAGGTGATAGTAGATAGGAACCAAGATAATATGAGAGTTTTTAGGCTGGAGCAGAGAGTCCAAATATAAGTACTGTTTGGAGCTACTGAAAGGTCAGATAGTGATTTTTTTTTTTTTAGAAACAGTTGCTCAGACTATGTAGAGGAAAAGCTTACAGTGAACAGGAGTAAGAGGAAGAGGAGGTTGCTTTTTAGGAATTGAGAGAATTAGTGGCTTGACTAGTTTGCCACCAGTGGATGGAGAGAAATGATTATATTCAAGATACATTATGAAATAGAATAAATCAGACTCACTGATGCGTTTAGTGGAGAGGATTATTAGGCTCTTGGCTTGAATAACTGGATAGATTGTGGTACCATTTTCTGAGATAATAAACACTGGGGAGTAATGTTTTGTGAAGGGATAGAGAGGATTAAGGATTCTGTTTGGGAAATGTTTACTTTGAAACATAGCTGACATTCAAATGAAGATGTCAAATAGATGGTTGCATAGGTGAATCTGGAGATCAAGGGAACAGTCAGTCCTAGAGACATAAACTTATAATTTGGAAACATATAGATAGAACTGAAAGACATAGGACCAGATAAGATAATGTAGGGAAAAGAGAGAAGGAGAACACAATACCAAGCTCTCAGTCAGTGTAACGTTTAGATGTCAATTAAGGGAGGAAGAGACAGCAAACCATAGAAAACTGTAGGAGGAAGAGATAGCAAAGGAACCCAAGAAAGTGAGGAAGTAGGAACTGTGGGGAAGAGTGATGTCAAAAGTGGATGGCGTTTTGAGAGCTCCAAGAATTCCTTCAAGCACTGCTAAGAAGCTAGGAAGGAAGAAACATAATTGATGACCTTAAAAACAACTTAGGTGAAAGCCGGGTTGGGATGAAAGCTGGGTTGGGGTAAAACCCAGGTTGGGATGATTTGAATGATAATGGAAGATAAGGAGGAGAGGCAACTGGAGTAGACAGTTAACTCCTGAATTTAGAAAGATGGTAACGAGAACCCTGCATGCGAGACAGCAAAAGAAACGCAGATGTATAGAAAAGTCTTGTGGACTCTGTGGAAGAGAGCAAGGGTGGGATGATATGGGAGAATGGCATTGAAACATGTTAATTATCATATGTGAAATCAATCGCCAGCCTAGGGTTGATGCTTGGGGCTGGCGCACCGAGATGACCCAGGGGGAGGGAATCGGGAGGGAGGAGGGAGGGGGGTTCTGGAGGGGGAACATATGTATACCCATGGCGGATTCATGTCAATGTATGGCAAAACCAACACAATAAAGTAAAGAAAATTAAAAAAAATAAGTTTTCCTGCAAAAGAAGTGAATAACTGAAGTTGTAGCAGAAAGGACATAGGGGAACAAACAATGATTTGCTTGTTCAAAAGACTGAACATCAGAGCTTCTTTATGTGCTGAAATGAGTAAACAATCCAGAAGGAAGGAAGAAGTCAAAGATTCAGGAGGGCTAGAAGGAAAAAAATGCACGAGCAGAGTGCTTGAGAAAAGAAAAGGGAAGAGACCCAGAGTGAAGCAGTGATCACCCCTTGAGTGAACGGGTGATGTTTGATAGTAGGAGAGGCACACCTTCTATCAGAACTCAAAAGAAAATAAAAAATATGAGTACCTCTACAGATAAGTTTATAGATACTACTGTGAAATGGAGACATTTTTCCCTGAATCTATGAAGGAGATTCAGATCAATTGATTATTGATAATAGAATTGATCATAAATATGTCTAAGGAAATGATCAGAATATCTGGAAATAATTATAGGGTTGACTTTTCTTTTGCAAATAAATATCTTATTACATTGGATACTGACTCTAGTCCAATATAGAATGCACTGATGATAATAAGCATCCTTATAGTTCATTTGTTTTAAAGAAAATAATTGTACCATCTGACTACTAAATAAAGTACTTATGCTTGTAGGTTTCTATAGTTATGGTACAGCAAATATTTATATTTTTACATTTACATTTTTATATTTAATTATGTTTACATTTCCTAGATTGAATCATACTTGCGATGGTGTATCTCAGTATAAACTTGACATGATGGCAATGTCTTTTTTTAATGCACTTCTCAATTTGAGTTGCTAATACCTTATTTAGCTTTTTAAAAGTATATATTCATAAGTAAAAATGGAAAACATTTCATAGAAATGTTTTTATATATGTGCTATTATAAATGAGTTAGTTTCATGGATACATTAATTCCATAAACTGATTTAGAAAGTTTTCCATATTTTTCTAAGCTCCAGAACAGATTTTTCAAGGAAGGAAAATTATGTTATGAAGAAATCTCTTTTAAAACCGTTTGAGTCTGGTGAGTTTGTTTTAAAAAGGAAGTTATCAGAATACATCTTTAGTTTCTTCTATGATTATTAGTCTACTCCAATACTTTTACATTTTTTTGGCCAATTTGGGTAATTTTCTTTTCCTGAAAAATATTTATTTCATCACCATTTTAAAATATGTTTTTAAAAGTTTTATATATGATGATACAAGTCTTTATTTTTATGACATAATTCTTAAAAAAAATCTCTATATCTGAAATTGTGTCCCTTATCTTATTAACAAAGGGGTTTATTTGTCTTTAAATTTTCCTTAATTAGATTTGTCAAATTTTGGCATTAAATACACTTTTATTTTATAGAATAATTCTAACTTTGAAAATTCAAGGTTTTTAAAAAATTATTTACTTCTGCCTTTGCAGCTAGTCTTTTATTTGTTATGCTCTTTAGCTACCTCCTTGCACTAAATCTAGTTGATTTATTTTCATTCTTCCTCACTTTCTAATAGATGCATAAAAAGCTATACATTTTCCACTGAATACCATTTGAACTGTGACCCACAAGTCTTACAAGTAGTATTCTTATTCTAAGTTTTTTCGAAAGAGCTTATGATTTTTATTTAGGTTACCTCTTTAAAACTTCCCTGGTAGCTCAGTTGGTAAAGAATCTACCTGCAGTGCAGGAGACCTGGGTTCAATCCTGGGTTGGGAAGATCCCCTGGAGAAGGGATAGGCTACCCACTCCAGTATTCTGGCCTGAAGAATTCCATGGACTGTATAGTCCATGAGATCACAAAGATTTGGACATGACTGAGCGATTTTCACTTTTAGACTTATTTTGGGGCTTCCCCAGTGGTCTAGTGCTTAAGAATCCACCTGAGAACACAGGTTCAATCCCTGGTTTGGGAAGATTCAACATACTGTGGAGCAGCTAAGCCTGAGAGCCACAGCTAGTGAAGCCCAAGCCCCTAGAGCCCATACTCTGCAACAAGAAGAGCCACTACAATGAGAAGCTTGTGCACTGCAACTAGAGAGTTGCCCCGGCTTGCTGCAACTAGAGAAAGCCCACACACAGCAACAAAGACCCAGCACAGCCAAAAATAAATTTACAAAAAGAAAGACTTATTTTGAAAGTTGGTTTTAATTTTCAAGTGATTATTATTATTTCTGTCATCCTTTGTTATTAATTTCTAATTTTATTGTATTATATCCAGGAAACATGTATTTCAGTATTTAAAAATTTTTGAGGTTGTCATTATGGTTTCATATATCAGTTCAATTCAGTCACTCAGCTGTGTCTAGCTCTTTGCGACCCCATGGACTGCAGCGCGCTAGGCTTCCCTGTCTGTCACCAATTTACTGAGTTTGCTCAAACTCATGTCCATCAAGTCAGTGATGCCATCCAACCATCTTATCTTTGTTGACCCCTTCTCCTCCTGCCTTAAATCTTTCCCAGCATCAGGGTCTTTCCCAATGAGTCAGTTCTTCCATTCAGGTGGCCAAAGTATTGAAGTTTCAGCTTTAACATCAGTCCTTCCAGTGAATATTCAGGACTGATTTCCTTTAGGATTGACTGGTTTGATCTCCTCACAGTCCAAAGGACTCCCCAGAGTCTTCTCCAATACCACAATTCAAAAGTTCAGTTCTTTGGTGCTTAGCTTTCTTTATAGTCCAACTCTTGCATCTGTGACTACTAGTCACGTACATGACTGCTATAGTTTTGACTAGATGGACCTTTGTCAGCAAAGTAATGTCTCTGCATTTTAATATGCTGTATAGGTTTGTCATAGCTTTTCTTCCAAGGAGCAAGCGTCTTTTAATTTCATGGCTGCAATCACCATCTGCAATGATTTTGGAGCTCCCCAAAGTAAAGTCTCATAATAATGAGGTTTCACATATAATGTTTTTGAAATGTGTTTTATCTGTATTTTAAAATGCTTGTGCATTCATTTTGAATAACCAGATTTTAACACATGTACTCTTTACTTAGTTTAAGCTTCTTAGTGTTTAATTCAAATATAAATTCTTTTATTTCTTATAATACCTTTTATTTTAGAGTTGGATATTTTATTTTATTTTTAATTTTTTAATTTTTTTCCCTTTTATTGTTTTTGCCATACAATGCCATGATATCACCATGGGTTTACATATGCTCCCCCTCCAGAACCTCCCTCCCTCCTCCCTCCCTCCTCCCTCCCCCCGGGAAATCTCGATGCACCAGCCCCGAGCATCAATCCTGGGCTGGCGATTGATTAGACATATGATAATTAACATGTTTCAATGCCATTCTCCCATATCATCCCACCCTTACCCTCATCCACAAAGTCCACGAGTCTATTCTATACATCTGCGTTCCTTTTGCTGTCTCGCATGTTGGGTTCTCGTTACCGTCTTTCTAAATTCCATATATATGTGTTAATATACTGTATTGTTGTTTTGGCTTCTGGCTTACTTCACTCTGGATAATGGGCTCCAGTTTCGTCCATCTGAGTAGAACTGCTTCAAATGAATTTTTTTTTAATGCTGAGAAATATTCCATTGTGTATATGTATCACAGCTTTCTTATCCATTCGTCAGTTGATGGGCATCTAGGTTGCTTCCATGTCCTGGCTATTGTAAACAATGCAGCGATGAACATTGGGGTACACGTGGCTCTTTCAATTCTGGTTTCCTCGGTGTATATGCCCAGCAGTGGGATTGCTGGGTCATATGGCAGGACTATTTGCAGCTTTTTAAGGAACCTCCATACTGTTTTCCATAGTGGCTGTACTAGTTTCCACAATGGTGAAAAACTGAAATCATTCCCCCTGAAGTCAGGAACAAGACAAAGGTGCCCACTCTCACCACTACTTTTCAACATAGTTTTGGAAGTCTTGGCCACAGCAATCAGAGCAGATAAAGAAATCAAAGGAATCCAGATTGGAAAAGAAGAAGTAAAACTCTCTCTGTTTGCAGATGACATGATCCTCTATATTGAAAACCCTAAAGACTCTACGAGAAAATTACTAGAGCTAATCAGTGAATATAGCAAAGTTTCAGGATACAAAATCAACACACAGAAATCCCTGGCATTCCTATACACTAACAGTGAGAAATCAGAAAGAGAAATTAAGGAAACAATTCCATTCACCATTGAAATACCTTTTTAAAATTCAAAATTAGACCCATTCTAGAAAATGCAAGAACTTGTAAATAGGAAGGGAAAAATTCAAGCCCTATGAACCTAGAGATAAATATTAATACAATTTTGGCATATATTTTCAAAACTTTTAGCCTTCTTACATGGTAAAGATAATGCTATATATATACAGTTGAATCCTGAATTTTCATTTTCTTCCATATATCTGCAAGTCAAATAATTCATAACTACCATTTTAATAGCTAAATATTCCATAATAAGAATCTGCTATAATTATAAAGATGTTTTACATATTTCATTATGAATAATTCTGTAGAAAATATCTTTGTACATAACTCTTTCACATTTAAGATTATTTTCATAGGAGTTCATAATAAAGGAGAAACTATTAAGTCAAAAAGTATGAACATTTTTAAGGTTTTTATGCTTATAAGCATTTTGCATATATGCAAAAGAAATATCTGCATTTTGTGTGAAGTATACAGTCAAACCACTACAGATCATCTATCTCTATTTTCCTCAATCTACTTCTGCTGCTTTAACAGTCAAAGAAGAAGTGAGTATGTATATGTTTCCAGACTTTTCTACATGTACATGTCTGTTTAATGTTTCTATATCACAGCTCAGATGGTGAAGAATCTGTCTGCAATGCAGGAGATACAGGTTCAGTCCTTGGGTTGGGAGGATCCCTTGGAGAAGGGAATGGCTACCCACTCCAGTATTCTTGCCTGGAGAATTCCATGGATGGAGGATCCTGGAGGATTTCAGTCCATGGGGTTACAAAGAGTCAGATGTGACTGAGCAATTAACACTTTCACTTTTTTTCACTTTCAGGAGGGAATACATGCATAATAAGTGCATAATACACACTAAGCATTCACCTTTTTTTAATTTGAAGGTTGTATGTGTGTATAATATGTGTACACATGTATGCTTATTTTTAAAGTTTAAGAAAAATATGTACTAGTTCAAGTAAGAAACTTTTACATTGTCTGGTTATCATTGTTCTAATGATTAGAAATAGACCCTCCTGGTATGGATTCTCTCATTTGCTCACTAATATTTTGTAAGAGCTTTAACAAAATAGTGAACTTCTCTAACCTTTCCTTCATTATTTGCTAAATAATTGTCAACATTCTCTAGTTTTTTTGTTTTTGTTTTTATCATGTTAGAACACTTATGAAAAGATTTGCTAATCTTTCCTTAAATGCCTTCTACTTAATTAAGAGACAGGAGATCTTGTCACAGTGGAAGAATATCTTCTCCTTGGACAATCAGCTTTAAGAGCATGGCACTCAGAACACAAGAAGTGCACCTAAGATGTCAAGAAAATGGAAATTAATAGATACTCAGTAGATGGTTGGTGATGACCTACTACAAGGAGCATAGCATCTTCTTTTTCCATTTGGGTTGATGTTACTGTTTGGGGGTCAACTCCTAAAAGAGTTAAATAGAAGTTTGACTATCAGGTACATATCAGTCAGACTGCTTTAGGCTACAAGACAGAAAACCTCAATTTAAATTGGCTTGTATGCTAAGGAAGACATAGCATTTCTTCTAACAAGAACTTTCAAGGTAGTTTAATTCCAGAGTTCATTAGTCATGTGGCTCATGATGTCATGAACAGCCCCTTCTTCTCAGCTCTACTTCCTTGTCCTTGTCTGCTTTGTCATCAGCTAGTTTCTTGCCTGCGGCCTCCATATGAATGCCCTAGTTTCAGCTGTCCCACATAAAAACTGAAAATGTCTAATAATAATTATCTCATCCTTATAAAATTTTCTGATAATGAAGACCGCTTCCTAGAAAGCCCCTAGCTGACTTTTGTTCTTGGTTCACCGGCCTGCCTCACATGCTGATGTAAATCAATTGCGTGAATAATTTGACCAATCAACATCCATTCTCCCTTGAAGCAAGTAACACTACTAAAGAGGATGGCTATCCAGACAAAATCAGGAATGCAGTAGGAAGGAAAAAATTGAGGAAAGGGAAGAAATACCATGTAGGCAACTGATCTTGCCTACAAAAATGTGGATAATAGTGCCCTGTTAATAGTGAAAAATTAATTAAACTAGTGAGTGATATTCTAAATTAGTGATATTCTCATTTCCAGCATTTGACTCACTTTGTCCTCTCCCTCCCACTCCAAGTGTAAAAAGAAAACAAGGATTCTCATCTGTGAATTCAAAAGTTAAGTGTAGTCACTCTAAATATGCTGCATTGTGCCATTTGAAGGGCATGAGTTATGACTACTGAAACTAGATGGTTGCTTTTCTTGGGGAAAATCATATGGAGGGGGGAGGGATATAAGAAATTCTGTGTCCCTGTAGGCCAGGGATCCGCCACTGAGTATTAGGTTGAGGATAGGGAACAAATCCTATACTGCTTTATTTCCCTAGAAGTGCAGGTTT
This sequence comes from Antilocapra americana, assembly GCA_007570785.1. Classification (NCBI taxonomy): domain Eukaryota; kingdom Metazoa; phylum Chordata; class Mammalia; order Artiodactyla; family Antilocapridae; genus Antilocapra; species Antilocapra americana. Next base: position 8,773,259 of record ML661893.1, read on the forward strand.
TATGTATATTAGCCATTTAGTACATGCTGGTACTGAATGAGGATGTTTGAGGTAGCAAAGAAGACATGTATTTCTGCTCACATTTTATTGTGAAATCCTTCAAGTGACTCTGATCCATTTGGCCAGGAGTCTAAAAGGGGTCAGAATGAAAGAATTTTCATCTTTGTGGGGCATACAGTCTCTGTCACAACCACTTAACTTAGCTGTGGATTATATGTAAACCAATGGGTATGGCTGTGTCCCAGTAAAACTTGATTCACTGCAACAAGTGATAGGCAGAATTGGGCCTGGGGGCCATAACTTGCTGACCTCTGCATTAGACTGTAACACACTAGACTCTTCTTTGGAGATCCTTTCAGATGCTCCATCATAGCAACATTCTTCAAAGAAAGACATTAGAGTGGGTCTCCTGGTGTGAATGACGCAATTTAAAAATCATGAGGGTAAGGGTGGGATGAGATGGGAGAAGGGCATTGAAGCATGTTAATTGTCATGTGTCTAATCAATCGCCAGCCCAGGATTGATGCTCGGGACTGGTGCAGCGAGATTTCCCGGGGGGGAGGGAGGAGGGAGGGGGGACCCGGAGGGGAAGCATATGTAAACCCATGGTGATATCATAACAATGTATGGCTAAAACAATAATTAAAAAAATAAATAAATTAAAAAAAAAATAAAAAAAAAATCATACAGAGAAATACAGGAATGGAGATTATTGCCAATTAGGAAGGAAATTTTAAATTGTTAGCACAGGGCTTGGTACATAGTAAATACTCAACAACTAGTAGTAATTATGATTCCTGATAAGAAAATTTGAATAGTCATGCTAGAGCTATCAGTGGTTAACCAATGTGACCATGGGTGAGTGTCAGTTCTCTCACTGGGATTCTTCTTCAGTATAAGGGGCTAGGTTATCCATAAGTGCTTTTGAAGGTCTAAGGCTTCTAAAATAATTTGGGTAAAAGCCCCGTCTGCCTTTCAAATGAAGTGGAACTAGACCATGAATAGGAGCATTGTTACTCAACTGTGGTCTCTGCAGAGCAGAAAGATTCCTTGCACTGCTCAAATTGGCCTGTGAGGACCTAAAATATTCTGTAAGAGTCTGCTGGCTTTTGCATGCTCTACTATTAGTGTTTATTCATGCATTTTGTCTTTAACTTTAATCTTGTTCCAAGTCAGGCAGATTTGGAAAAATTGGCACTAACTCATGAAGGAACTTCAGAAATAATTGAAGACACCAAAGAAAATAAGATCTTTCCTTCTTATATACCAGAAACCAGGAATAACATGACCACTAGATTATTAATAATTCTAGTTTCCATAATGCAGAGCCTTTGGAGACTGTGTATCTGGATGCCAATCTAGGCCCTGTACTTACAAGCTATGTGATCTTGGGCAAATCAATTATTCTTATAGGATAGTTATAAACTAGGAAAAACAATCCTTCCTTCACAGGATAGTGGCAAGAACTCATTGTGATTACTTTGCAAATCATTCAGTGCAGAACTAGGACTATAGTTCTTGGGTTCTAAGACATTTTCACATTCTGAAACTGGAATGTGTTCTTACAATTGATGTACCTAATGGTGTACATTCTTTTTTTTCTTTTTTTGAAAGATGTTAAGTTGATGACTCTCAGAATCAAGCAAGTTTGGAAGTAATATTCAATAAAATTAGCTTCTATCATTGTAATATTTATAATAGTTTTTGTTTGAATTCTGTCCATATAAATAGTGTAGTACTTTTAGTTTGAGACACTAATGTTATAAGGTCAAATTTGTAGAAAAAAATAGCCAGTCACAAATACATATTTAACAAGAGTAACTCATACAGGTATAATAGTTTCCTCACACTGATCATCATTGAATTGTTCCTAGTTTAAGAATAAATGATTTGTTCTACTTATTGTAATAATACCTGAGCAAAGGCACAGTTTCAATAAATTCTATTCACTCATTATTTCATCAGTACAATACTTTCATTTCCACCCTTATACAAAAAAATCTCATTTGTATTTAGTATAATTGATTTTGTTTTTCAATTGGTTACACTGTGTAAAACAGACTTGGTCTCTCTTTACAGGGCAATTCTTACATCTGAAGAATAAATTAATGATACTTCTTTTCTTTGGTTTTCTCCCTTGACCAGAGGCCATAGATACATTTCCTTCCAAGTATTCTCATGATGTAACTATCTATATCCATGAATTCCTCAGAAGCCTGGTACTTGGAAACTTCATTTAGGCATTAATTTGCTTTTAATTTATTTTTATGACCACCGTTTATATTTCCAGGCTTGTGCCTTGATGGTAATATCTGCTTCTCATGCTGAGGTTTGTTAAACTCTATGAAATTACAATATGCAGCATTAAATCAAGGCAGGAAATGAAATTAAAAACCATGTTAACAGCTGATGTCTTGTTGGTACAGGCTGAGCCTCACTAGTCTTTGTATTCTGGTCTAATTCACAGGACCTGGAGGCAGTTACCACTCCCTCACTGAGAAGTCAATGAAAAGGATACATCAAAGAGTTATTACCACACTCATAGTTTGTAAAGCATCTCCTAACAACACCACTATAACTATCCCCATGTATAATATGATCACAGATTACCTGAAAGAAGAAGGCTTCATAATTCTATTTATTGAAGTATAATTTACACAAGTGAAATGTTTATATCTTAGGTGTGCTGTCCAGTCAGTTTTAATAAATGCATACACTTTTGTAGACTATGCCCCTATCAAGACACAGAGCATTTCCTTCAAACCCAGAAAGTTACCTGTGTCCCTACCCAGGCAGTGCCCCTTTCAGAAATAACAACTAATCCGTCACTGTGTTCCAAAGTTTCATATAAACTGAATCCTATAGTTTGTCATCTTTTGTGTCTTGCTTCTTTATTTAGCATAATATTTTCTGAGAATGACTCATGTTATTTCAAGTACCAGTAGCTGATCCCTTTTTATTGCAAAGTAAGGTTCCATTATAACAAAATACACAGTTTAGTAATCCATTCTTCTATTGATGGAGATCTGGGATGTTTATAGGTTGGAATTGTTATGAAAAGAAGATTCTATGAACAATTTTATTTGCCTTTTGGTGTACATATGTTTTTGTTTCTCTTGAATAAATATCTTGGAGTAGAATTGCTAGCTTATAGAGTATATGTGCATTCAGCTTTTGGAAAACTGAGTTTTTTGAAATGTTTGTTCCGTTTTACACACCCATTAGTAATATATGAGAATTTGAGTTACTCCAGTATGTGATGTTGTCAGTATTTTATTTTAGCCATTCTAGTAGGTATGTAATGATATTTCATTATGGTTTGAATTTGCTTTTCCTGGATGAATGATATGAAAACTTTTTCATAGGCCTATTGGGCATTTTGCACATATTTTTTAGGCAAAAGTGTGGAAAATGTGAATTGTCTCTTTGAATCTTTTGTCCATTTTTAAGTCACCTTATTTGTCTTATTGTTAGATTGTGAAAGTTCTTCATATATTCTAGATCAAAGACCATTGCCAGATATGCTTATTATGAATATTTTCTTCTAGTATGTGATTTGCCTATTTATTTTCTCAAAAAGTGCTTTGGGGACACAAATATCTTGACTTTATTTTTTAATTAAGCAAGGTACACAGTTTACATTAGAGTTCATTCTTTGTCTTGTATGTGCAATGAGTTGTGATAAATGTTTAATAGCATGCATCCATTATTATAGTGTCATACAGAATAGTTTCACTGCTCTAAAAATTCCCCATGTTTCACCTGTTCTTTCCTTTCTCCTCCCAAAACTGATCTTTTACTATCTCCTTATTTTTGCCTTTTCCAGAGTATCATATAGTTGGAATCATACAGTAGGTTGCCTGTTCAGATTCATAACTCCCTTTTGAAACAAATAATGTCTTTCAGATTCTAAGTAGAAATTGATTTTTAATTATCCTTTTGTATAGAAAGCTTGTTGATAAGAATATGAAAATTATCTATAGTTTTTTTTTACATTGACATTTTGAAATTAGAAAGTGTCCCAAAGGAATAAAATTAGTTGGCCTTAATTTAACACTCATCATGCACACTATCAGCAAGGAGAAAAGCGAATCTTAGGAGGGGAGGATCTTGGGGCAGCTCTTAGGGATAGATAAAGCATTGCTGTGGTATGGTACACTCATCTGTATACATCAAATGCTGTTTCAAATAAAATTTTTGGAACAGGGAAAGCAGAGGTGCTGTTTAAACCTACAAAAGAAAGAGGTCTTCTTTGATAGCAGTTTATTTTTGAAACTACAGAAAGAGCATTTTGTGTGGGAGCCTAGTTTTGAACTTGCCCAGCACTATCTACTCTGCTCAAACTTAAAAATACATGGGCAAAAAGTATTTTGAAATTCATTGTGAGAACCTCTAAGGAATTGTCTTTACTAACCATTTTTTTCCTGAGCTTCTACTAATATCTAATGATATTTCAAAGGTCATAAATACACTGTATTTTTGAACTTGTCTTAAAGTAGATACATATCTTCTTCATAGAAGCTATCATTGCTTGGGACTTGGCCTATAATATACAGTTGACCCTTAAACAGTGAATGGGTGACTTTATAGTCATCCCTTTGTACCAGCAGTTCTGCATCCTGTGGATTCGGCCAACCAAGGATCATGTAGTTTGTATTTACTGAAAGAAATCCACTTATAAGTGGACCTTGTAGTCCAAACCTATGTCGTTCCAGGGTCAGCTGTTAGGCAATATTTTACTTTAAATTACATGAAAGAGGCTGAGAGAATATATCTGACTCTTGTCATCTAGATCTTTAACTTCCAAATTCTTTTGATAACACATCTATCCATTTAAAAAAATAAGTCATACTCATAAATTTATTTACTAATGAATTAATTTTTTGTATTTGCATTTGGTTTTTTAAGTAATTATATTTACTAATTTTTGGCTATACTAGGTCTTCATTGCTGTATGGGCTTTTCTCTAGTTGTGGTATGCAGGTTCCTCTTTGTGGTGGCTTTTGTTGTTGCAGAGCACAAGCTCTAGGGATACGTGGGCTTCAGTAGTTGCAGCATATGGGCTCCGTAGTTATAGCTCCCAGACTTTAGAGCACAGGCTCAATAGTTGTGATGCATGGGCTCAGTTGCTCTGCGGCACGTGGGCTCTTTCCCCATCAGGGATCAAACCTGTGTCTCCTGCGTTGGAAGGCAGATTCTTTACCACTGAGCCACCAGGGAAGCCCCTGCCTTTGGTTTTTATTTGATTCATGTTTCCAATTATTTCTAGTTTTCTGGTGATAACAGGATTTTCCAGTTTTATTTCTGTTGAAAGATAATGATTTTATCTACGTATCTCAAGAAGGTTTTAAAGACCAGCAAAGATGCTCATAATGAGAGTTCTCCCAGTATAATTTATTAAAAGCAAACAGAAGAATAAACTAGGTTAACTGAATTTCTTTTCCAAGTTCTAATTCCTCTCTATAAATGCTTATGGAAACCCATTATGGTTATAGCTCAGTTCCAATATGGGTTGAATAACTGTAGTTAAAGATGTTCACCTTGCATCGTAGCATTTGTATCCTTGGCTTGTGAAAGAGCAAGAAAGAATAGAAATAGAAAGTTCAATATATCTAAGGAGAGATGACAGGGTTGGCGACAAAATTAGCTTAATAAACTCTTTGAGCGTCTTATAACCACCATTAACAGTCTTGTGCACTTTATTGAATAAGTACCCACTTAAATCCAAGAGTGTTAATTGAGCCATCTTATTCAGTTATTGCATGGTTTGCTGATTGACTGGATGATTTTTGTCCAGAGGAAGGGAGTAAATTCCCCCATACTATTATTGCCTAGACAGCTACATGTACTAGTTTGTTGCTTTTCTAGTATTAACTGTTACATAGTGACTGTTTTTGTAAGCCACTTTAATGCTCCCCCAAAATGTATGTCTCTATCTCTTGTTCTAGTTCTTTCTTTCTTTCCTTCCCATTCTCCTATAGACAACTCTCTTTAGAAAAATTTGCTAAGAATATTACTTGTGAAATGATAGACCTTATATTTATATGCATTCCATTTTAGAAAAAAGTCTGGAAAGGAGGGAAATTCAAAAGCAACCAATAGATTATACCTACATTACCTAGTAGGAAGAAGAGGTATAAGATTATTAAGCTTACCAATTTAGAGAGAGACTACTGAAGGTTCCAAGAATGATGGCATTTGTGGCCTAAATACTGTGAAACTACACCTCTCAGCACACCACACACACTAAAAACCATACATAAAGCAAAAGGAATAGAAAGCTTAGAAACCTGACATTTGAAAGAAGAAAGGTGAAAGTTGGTTACAATCCAGAGATGAACAAGGAAGGAGGTAGCACTGAAATAGTAGAAAATAGAAAGAAATCAGAAATGCTGAAAATCCCCATCATTTCCTTCTTTTTTTTAAATTGGAGGATAATTGCTTTAAAATGTGGTGGTCTCTGCTGTACATCAACATAAATCAGTCATAATTATATATATATATATGTGTGTGTGTGTGTGTATATATATATATATATATATGCACCCTCCCTCTTAAGCCTCCCTTCCCTCTCTCTATTCCAATCCTCTAGGTCACCACAGAGTGCCAGGCTGGGCTCCTTGTGTTATATAGCAACTTCCTGCTAGTTACGTATTTTACATGTGATAGTGTATATAAGTTAGTACAACTTTCTTAATTTCTCCTAGCCTCTCCTTCCCCTGCTTTGTCCTCAAGTCTATTCTCTGTGTCTGTTCTCCATTTCTTCTCAGTCAGTTGATTCATCAGTACTGTTTTTCTAGGGTCCACATCAGTTCAGTTCAGTTCAGTCACTCAGTCATCTCCGACTCTTTGCAACTCCATGGATTGCAGCACGCCAGGCTTCCCTGTCCTCCATCAATTCCCAGAGTTTAATCAAACTCATGTCCATTGAGTCAGTGACACCTTCCAACCATCTCATTCCCTGTTGTCCCCCTCTCCTCCCACCTTAATCTTTCCCAGCATCAGGGTCTTTTCAAATGAGTCAGCTCTTTGTATCAGGTGGCCAAAGTATTGGAGTTTCAACTTCAGCATCAGTCCTTCCAGTGAATATTCAGGACTGATTTCCTTTAGGATTGACTGGTTTGATCTCCTTGAAGTCCAAGGGACTCTCAAGAGTCTTCTCCAACACCACAGTTCAAAAACATCAATTCTTCGCTGGTCAACTTTCTTTATAGTCCAACTCTCACATCCATATATGACTACTGGAAAAACCATAGCTTTGACTAGACAGACCTTTGTTGGCAAAATAATGTCTCTGCTTTTTAATATGCTATCTAGCTTGATCATACTTTTTCTTCCAAGGAGCAAACATCTTTAATTTCATGGCTGCAGTCACCATCTGCAGTGATTTTGGAGCCCCCAAAAGTAAAGTCTCTCACTGTTTCCATTGTTTCCCCATCTATTTGCCATGAACTGATGGGACTGAATGCCATGATCTTACTTTTCTGAATGTTGAGTTTTAAGCCAACTTTTTCACTCTCTTCTTTCACTTTGATCAAGAGGCTCTTTAGTTCTTCTTCAGTTTCTGCCATAGGGACGGTATCATCTACATATCTGAGGTTATTGATATTTCTCCTGGCAACCTTGATTCCAGCTTGTGCTTCATCCAGTCTGGCATTTCACATGATGTACTCTGTATATAACTTAAATAAGCAGGGTGACACTATGTAGCCTTGATGCAATATAGGCTTGATGTATATTGCCCTGTACTCCTTTCCTGATTTGGAACCAGTCTGTTGTTCCATGTGCAGTTCTAGCTGTTGCTTCTTGACTTACATACAGATTTCTCAGGAGGCAGGTAAAGTGGTATGATATTCCCATCTCTTCAAGAAATTTCCACAGTTTGTTGTGATCCACACAGTCAAAGGCTTTGAAATAGTCAATAAAGCAGAAGTAGATATTTTTTTGGAACTTTCATGCTTTTTCGATGATCCAGCAGATGTTGGCAATTTGATCTCTGGTTCAAAGGCAGAGGCCTTTTCTAAAACCAGCTTGAACATCTGGAAGTTCACAGTTCACGTTCTGATGAAGCCTAGCTTGGAGAATTTTGAGCATTGCTTTACTAGCATGTGAGATGAGTGCAATTGTGTGGTAGTTTGAGCATTCTTTGGCATTGCCTTTCTTTGGGATTGGAATGAAAACTGACTTTTCCAGTCCTGTGGCTGCTGCTGAGTTTTCCAAATTTGCTGGCACATTGAGTGGAATACTCTCACAGTATCATCTTTTAGGATTTGAAATAGCTCAACTGGAATTCCATCACCTCCACTAGCTTTGTTTGTAGGCATGCTTCCTAAGGCCCACTTGACTTCACATTCCAGGATGTCTGGCTTTAGGTGAATGATCACACCATTGTTGTTATCTGGTTCATGAAGATCTTTTTTGTATAGTTCTTATACGTATTCTTGCCACCTCTGCTTAATATCTCCTGCTTCTGTTAGGTCTATACCATTTCTGTCTTTTATTGTGCTCATCTTTGTATTAAATGTTCCCTTGGTATCTCTAATTTTCTTGAAGAGGTCTCTAATCTTTTCCACTCTATTCTTTCCCTCTATTTTTTTGTGTTGTGTCCACAAATTGATTCTATGTGTCTGTGTCTCTATTTCTTCTCTATCAGTAGGTTCATCAGTACTATTTTTCTAGATTACACATGTATGCATTAGTATATGTTATTTGTTTTTCTCTTTCTGAGTTTACTCTGTATAACAGGCTCTAGTTTCATCCACCTTACTACAACTGACTCAAATTCTTTCCTCTTTATGCCTGCATAATATTCCATTGTATCTATGTACTATGACTACTTTATCCATTCATCTGTTGAATGACATCTAGGTTGTTACCATGTTCTGGTTATTGTAAATAGTGCTGCAATGAATATTGGGGTATATGTTCCTTTTTGAACGGTAGTTTTCCCAGGTTAGATGCCCAGTAGTGGGATTGCTGCATCATATGGTAGTTTTATTCCTAGTTTGTTAAGGAACCTCCATACTTTTCTCCATAGTGGCTGTACCAATTTACATTCTCACCAATAGTTCAAGAGGGTTCGCTTTTCTCCACATCCTCTCTAGCATTTATTGTTTGTAGTTTTTGTTTTTTGATGATGACCATTTTGATTGGTATTTAATTTATTTCTCTAATAATCAGAAGTGTTGAGTACCTTTCTGTGTATTTATTGGCCATCTGTATGTCTTCTTTGGAGAAATGTCTGTTTAGGTCTTCTACCCACTCTTTGATTGGGCTGTTTGTTTTTCTGATATTGAGCTCTATGAGCTGCCTGTATATTTTGGAAATTAATCCTTCATCAGTTGCTTCATTTGCAGTTTTGTCTCCCATTCTGAGATTTGTCTTTTAATCTTGTTTATTGTTTCCTTTGCTATGTAAAAGCTTTAAAATTTAATTAGGTTCCATCTGTTTATTTTTGTTTCTATTTCCATTACTCTGGGAAGTGGGTCATAGAAGATCTTGCTGTTATTTATGTCATAGAATGTTCTGCCTATGTTTTCCTCTAAGAGTTTTATAGTTTCTGGCCTGACTTCAGACTATACTACAGAGCTACAGTAATCAAGACAGTATCACATGAGAAGTTCAGCAAAGGAGAGAGTTGCATTCCAGAATGTCCAGGAGAGATTAGAAGAATAAACAAAATTGATGGAGTTTGGCAGATGAATTGATAGATGTGGATGGATAAATTGTGTGCATGTTTTGATGAATTTATCTAGTGTTTTCCCAGTGAAATTATGTCTTATTTTGTGGACTTAAACATTAAAGGTATTTTGCTTGTTTGTAAAGAAAAAACAAACCAGTCTTTCTGACTGAAGAGTTTAGAAGCAGTCCATTTCTTCTTTACATAATTATGTAGCTCTTAATCAGGAGAAACATGGAAGACAGTTCTCATATAACCAAAGAAACTATCATTTGCAGTGTAGAATAATAGAGCAATGGTGAAGTTTAATGTTTCAACTATGGTTTATTTGGTCTTCAGAGATGCAGGGACTCTATGTGCACTGTTCTGGATTCTTTACAAAGAAAATTATTTCACATAAAACGAGTCCATGCCTAGTCTAAATAAGGAAGTCCTGATACTGGTATAACTAAGACCATTTCTTATCAGTACAAAAATAGGTGACTTATACATATTAATAGTTGAAAGGAACCATATCTTACACATGAATCAAATGATACCCAGAGGGATTAGATAATTTCTTCAGGATCATAGAGTTTGCTAATAGGAGATAGAAGTGGACAAGGTTTCTTAACTCAGGTCAGTGAGCTTTCTACTCAGATGTTCTAAAAGTGTTTATACAGGAAAGTATAGCTACCTACTATATTTGAGGATTGCATGGAAGCATAAACAGGTATTTAATTAGAGTGAAGTGGTATATCTCAGGCAGGGCCAAGCTTGAGGCAGCTGTCAACTGCCATCTTGTACTTGAAGAGTTTCCTTAGCAGTGAAAATGAGTGGAGAGAGACTAGTTTGTGTACATGGCACAAGATAACATCCCCTAAATATGGGCAAGGAACTGTAGCATTTTATTTCCCTGGAACGTCCAGCATCTGATCTGTTTTGGATTAACAATATTACTAGATTTAACTCCAAAGGAAGAAGGTGATAGAAAACAGATGGTCTATACCTCACTACATTCTAGACATCCCCTTAGGGTTTTCTTCTAACATGATTAAGGAATAGGGTATAGAATGTCTATATATTAAATACATAATGTAAATCAGTGTCTTTAAACTGTTTTTATCTGTCGAGATATAAAATAACCAGGGACTATTGGAATTACCACATTTCTAGCAATCCTCTTTTACAATCTGCTGTACTCTGTCCACCCTGGCTATACTGCACTCTAGGCTGAGTGACAAATGTAGCTGCTCCCTTGCAGCTCAATAAACCACACCTCCACCCTGACCTACCAACTGGAGATTCTGTTTCAATTATTATATCAATAATAAGTTTTTAAAATGAATGTCCATTCAAAAGGTATTTGAACAGTAGTCCCATTGTTTGATTAATTTCCATATTTTGACTTTCAAGAAAACACTTTTGCCCTGTAATTTCATTCTGAATGTAGACCTAGGCTATCCAGTGAACTTTTAGCAGAAGATAAAGAGTGCTCAGTGTTGCAGAATGCTGTTTTGTTTATCAAGAAATAGTTACTAAGCATGTCAGGACAATTCAAGTAAGGGGATGTAAATTCAAATAAGGCATGACTGGATCCCAATTTCTTTGAGCTTACAGTCTAGTGGGGCAGGCAGACAAGCAACAACCTGGAAAGGTTTATTCTGAGGCAATCTGTGTAGGTATTTTGTAAGAGAAGAGAGAATTTGTCATTGGGACCATCTAGAGAAGGCCTGCACTAGTTGCTTAAGAAAGACTTTGTTAAGCTCTGAAGATCGTCTGTCTTTGGAAAACCCTTCTGAATGAGGTAAGCAGATGTGTGGATGGTACTCAGGACAGAGAGCCCAGGATTGGTGGGCAAAAACAAGGCTATAGATATGGGGACACTTCAAGTGACTGGATTAAGAAATCAAGGAGAAAATAGTCATGGCCACGGAATTTGTAGTTTCCAACTGTTGGCTTGAAGGTCCTGCTTAGTTGAGAATAGATGGGTTCTATTTTTGTTTAATTGATGAGTTTTTATTGGAGTATAGTTTATTTACAATTCTGTGCTAATTCAGATGTATAGCAAAGTGATTCACTTATTTATGTACATGTTTACTTAGTTTCAGGTGTAAAGCAAACTGATTAAGCTGTATACATACACATATATTGTTTTTAGATTCTTTTCCCTTGTAGTTTTCTGTAAAATATAGATTATGCTTCCCTGTGCTATATAGTAAGTCCTTAGATGGGTTTTGTTTTCAAAGTAGTTATAAACTTTTGCTAATGATAATGATGCTAATGATAAAGACAAAATGTGGTTCACTGGAGAAGGGAACAGCAAACCACTTCAGTATTCTTGCCTTGAGAAACCCATGAACAGTATGAAAATGCAAAAAGATAGGACACTGAAAGATGAACTCCCCAGGTTGATAAGTGCCCAATACGCTACTGGAGATGAGTGGAAAAATAACTCCAGAAAGAATGAAGAGACAGAGCAAAGCAAAAACAACACCCAGTTGTAGAAGTGACTGGGGATAGAAGCAAGGTTCAATGCTGTAAAGAGCAAAGGAACCTGGAATGTTAGGTCCATGAATCAAGGCAAACTGAAAGTGGTCAAACAGGAGATGGCAAGAATGAACACTGACATTTTAGGAATCAGCAAACTAAAATGGACTGGAATGGGTGAATTTAACTCAGATGACCATTGTATCTACTACTGTGGGCAAGAATCCCTTAGAAGAAATGGAGTAGCCATCACAGTCAATAAAAGAGCCTGAAATGCAGTACTTGGATGTAATCTCAAAAATGACAGAATGATCTCTGTTCATTTTGAAGGTAAACCATTCAGTATCACGGTAATCCAGTCTATTACCTGACCAGTAATGCTGAAGAAGCTGAAGTTGAACGATTCTATGAAGACTTACAAGACCTTCTAGAAACAATGCCCCAAAAAGATGTCCTTTTTATTATAGGGGACAGGAATGCAAAAATAGGAAGCCAAGAAATACCTGGAGTAACAGGTAAATTTGGCCTTGGAGTACAGAATGAAGCAGGGCAAAGGCTAATAGAGTTTTGCCAAGAGAACACACTGGTCATAGCAAACACCCTCTTCCAACAACACAAGACAAGACTCTACACATGGACGTCACAAGATGGCCAACACTGAAATCAGATAGATTATATACTTTGCAGCCCAAGATGTAGAAGCTCTAGACAGTCAGCAAAAACAAGACCAGGATCTGACAGTGGCTCAGACTATGAACTCCTTATTGCCAAATTCATACTTAAATTGAAGAAAGTAGGGAAAACCACTAGACCACTCAGGTATGCCCTAAATCCCTTACAATTATACAGTGGAAGTGAGAAATAGATTTAAGGGATTAGATGTGATAGACAGAGTGCCTGATGAACTGTGGACAGAAGTTTGTGACACTGTACAGGAGACAGGGATCAAGACCATCCCTAAGAAAAAGAATTCAAAAAAGCAAAATGGCTGCCTGAGGAGGCCTTACAAATAGCTGTGAAAAGAAGAGAAGTGAAAAGCAAAGGAGAAAAGGACAACTATACCCATTTGAATGCAGAGTTCCAAAGAATAGCAAGGAGAGATAAGAAAGCCTTCCTCAGTGATCAGTACAAAGAAATAGAGGAAAACAATAGGATGGGAAAGACTAGAGATCTCTTCAAGAAAATTAGAGATATCAAGGGGACATTTCATGCAAAGATGGGCTCAATAAAGGATAGAAATGGTATGGACCTAACAGAAGCAGAAGATATTAAGAAGTGGTGGCAAGAATACACAGAAGAACTATAGAAAAATGATCTTCACAACACAGATACTCATGATGGTGTGATGACTCAAATAGAGGCAGACATCCTGGAATGTGAAGTCAAGTGGGCCTTAGGAAGCATTCCTACGAACAAAGCTAGTGGAGGTGATGGAATTCCAGTTGATCTATTTCAAATCCTAAAAAGATAATGCTGTGAAAATGCTTCTTTCAATGTGCCAGCAAATTTGGAAAACTCAGCAGTGGCCACAGGACTGGAAAAGTCAGTTTTCATTCCAATCCCAAAGAAAGGCAATGCCAAAGAATGCTCAAACTACCACACAATTGCACTCATCTCACATGCTAGTAAAGTAATGCTCAAAATTCTCCAAGCCAGGCTTCAGCAATACATGAACTGTGAACTTCCAGATGTTTAAGTTGGTTTTAGAAAAGGCAGAGGAACCAGAGATCAAATTGTCAACATCTGCTGGATCATCAAAAAAGCATGAGAGTTCCAGAAAAATGTCTATTTCTGCTTTATTGACTATGTCAAAGCCTTTGACTCTGTGGATCACAATAAACTGTGGAAAATTCTGAAAGAGATGGGAATACCAGATAACCTGACTGCCTCTTGATAAATCTGTGTGTAGGTCAGGAAGAAACAGTTAGGGCTGGACATGGAACAACAGACTGGTTCCAAATAGGAAAAGGAGTATGTCAAGGCTGTATATTGTCACCCTGCTTATTTAACTCTTATGCAGAGTACATCATGAGAAGCACTGGGCTGGATGAAACACAGGCTGGAATCAAGTTTGCCAGTAGAAATATCTATTACCTCAAACTGACGAATGGATAAGAAAGCTGTGGTATATATACACAATGGAATATTACTCAGCATTAAAAAAAAATTCATTTGAAGCAATTCTACTCAGATGGACGAAACTGGAGCCCATTATCCAGAGTGAAGTAAGCCAGAAGCAAAAACAACAATACAGTATATTAACACATATATATGGAATTTAGAAAGACAGTAATGAGAACCCAACATGGGAGACAACAAAAGGAACGCAGATGTATAGAATAGACTTGTGGACTTTGTGGATGAGGGTAAGGGTGGGATGAGATGGGAGAAGGGCATTGAAGCATGTTAATTGTCATGTGTCTAATCAATCGCCAGCCCAGGATTGATGCTCGGGACTGGTGCAGCGAGATTTCCCGGGGGGGAGGGAGGAGGGAGGGGGGACCCGGAGGGGAAGCATATGTAAACCCATGGTGATATCATAACAATGTATGGCTAAAACAATAATTAAAAAAAAATAAAATAAAATAAATTAAAAAAAAAAAAAAAAAAAAAAAAAAAAAAAAAAAAAAAAAAAAAAA